>JAUBOD010000810.1:2411106-2441398 GCA_032353885.1 Nothura maculosa
AGTTCTTTGTCAAATGTCATCTGTCCAAGGCTTCTCTAGATACAAAGAAAGACCCTTAATACCAGTCAGTTCATTATCCTTATATTCTCCAAAGGGCATTTTTTATAAGCAGGCAATACACCTGACATGTATATTGGAAAAATATCCAGAGCTGATGTCTTTGAAAATCACCATTTCCTTGAGAATCATGGGACCATTCAGTGGCCAGGAATATTATACAGCTTGCATGTGTATGTACATATTGCACATGTATGCGTATACCTTGCTTGTCCTCTCTACTTAACCTTCTGTGGTCACAGATAAGACGTGTGCACACCTCGCACACCTCACTAAATTTGAAAACCTACCTACAAGTATATGTCATGCTGTCCTTTACTTCTTCCTCTTGTCTCCCCTTGAGATTCCAGGTGCTCTGCCAGTGACTTTGAAACAGCAGATAACGTATTGTTTCTACTGCTGTTTCAGGAGTCTCTTCCTCCTATTCCTCTCCTTAAACGTTGTCTCTTAGAATGGATAAATAAGTCCACAACCACTCAAATCCCTGTTTTTAAAAAGAATCAGTGAGAAATCAGTTTCCCAGTAACATCAGAGATCAAGGATGGCTAATCAAATTAATCTAATAATTTATTATTTTTCTAATAATTTGGGGCAAATGCTTTGTAGAGAACATCTGTGGAACTTCAGGATGTCAGCTCTGTGCCTTTTGTCTCATCATACTTTCTCTCTCCAAACTTTAGTTTCATCTGCATGTGTCGTAAGTTAAATTATGAAGCATTTGGGGCAGGAGACCCATTTCCACAAGCATCTGTATAGCAAGTAGTCCAAAGGAGCCTCACGCACATAGCAGTAATACCTAAAGTCCTCCAGGTGCACCAGGATGAGCAGTAACCTTGTGAAGATGAACGCAGCCCTGATATGAAAAGCGTTGCGCAGTGCCTGGTGACAAAGCAAGCCAATGTGCTACTGTCTGAAGAGCAGTTTGTGCCTTCAGCCTCTTTCCCTGGAAAATCCATGCCTTGTCTCACAGAAGAATTCCTGTTTTGGAGAAGAGGCCTTAGCAGAAAGTGCATGGGCAGATGGCAAGTGAGAACAGACTGTCTGCCCCATAGAAAGCATCAATCACTCCACCAAAGTAATGTGGGCACTGCAGGAGAGGAGCAAGTGTCAGGATTGGTGCCTATTTTCAGGAATATAATAATTCCTGAAATACAATGTATATATATAAATATAATATAATATAATATCATATCATATCATATCATATAATGTCATATAATATAGTATTCTCTCAACCTTTACTAGGCAATGTGTGAAGGGAGAACTAGAAGTGCAGATATTAACTTTCCCTAATGTCAACAAACATGGCTACCCTTCTTAACCAAACTTGTGATTATTTCAAGATTTTGCAGTGCATGGGAAGCTTTCCAGTAATCAGTTTGGGGTTTTTTATTTCAGCACATAATCATAAGGACTACACTGTTAATTTAATAAAATTAACCTACATTGAGCATTCAGAATTTACTGGAAACATATTTAAGCATTTGAACTTCTTAGAAACATTTGAAATGCCAGACTGCTTTGCTGCCCTCCTGAAATGCTTTTGTGTGGAAACACTAACAGTTTGTTCAGTTAGGTTTTCATTTCTCCTCCATTTCCTGTCTCCGTTCAGCCGGCAAATTTTCTGACAGTGATTTACTTCAGTCTTAGGTGTTAATTCCCAGCAAAAATGAATGGAGGCTCTTTCTTTCTCAAAACGCTGCATGTTATCGCAAGGCGACTGACGTAGATTTTTCCCCTTTCCTTTAAGCAGCCAGTAGCTGCCCTCCTCTGTTTGTGCAAGAGGTCAGGCACATTTCCTGGCATGGGCCCCAGTGAGCGTTGGGGTTTGCTTGACTCAATTATGTTTTTTTCTCCTTGCTCTGCAGTCCGTCTGCTCCTGTGTTTACGTAGGCCGTCTCTAGCCTTTAAAGCATCTTCTCTCTGCTGCTCCCCTTACAACTCTGCTTTCAGTCGCAGGAGGAGTTCACAGGGCTTTGCTTGTGGACCCCTTTCTGGGGAGTTTTGTTCAGCAGGATGTTATAAAGCCCTACTGCAGCTTCTGGAAACAAACCCAGTAGCTCAAGCTTCTCAGTATAATAGCATTTCTCACCATTCCTCTATGTCTCTTTTCTTTTAATAATTAGGCTTTTTTTCTTTTTATGTCCATTTCTGGACTGTAGCATCAAAGAAGGAGGTTTCAGGTGCTCACTGTCTCCAGATTTAATCTTTTAAGGAAGAGCCGTTAGCAAGTTATCTTGCAGCTTTTGCTGCATAGGCTCCATATCTGCCTGCACCCAGACTTTGCAGTTCTTGGAGAGCGTGGCCTCGCAGCAAAGCAGGCCAGCAGCTCCCTGGTCTGTATTAACCAGCCAGGTGACTGAGGGATGTCATTATCCCCTGCTCATCTGCTGGGGGACTACACTGTTCTCCAATCAGTGGACCATCCCTGGGCTACTGCAGCCCATGTCAGGTCCCCCAGTATAGGCAGGATATCAAGCCACTGATATGAGTTCAAGGGAGAGCCATCAAGATGGTCAGAGCTGGAGCACTTGCTAGTGAAGAGAGACTGAGAGATCTGGACCTGTCCAGACAGATGAAAAAGCAGCTTGTGGAGGGATGCAGTGAATTTAGTGCTGAGATCTTGTTAAAATCACAAGGACAGTCTTAGCCTTTTATTTTTGTGTATTTTTAATTGTTTATTTGTTCATCTATTTACTTTTTCATTCTGCTTATTATTAGAGTGAAACAATAATATTTTAAAAGACTTGGTCTACTTACTATTAATTAAATTTACCTATATGTCCGCAGCAGGTCTGTTCCCTGATTATTTTTGTGGTCAAACACAAGTCACATAGAGAAATGGCCTGAGAGCTAGAAATAATAAATTTGAGGATTACCTCAAGGGCGCATTCAGAGCGCTTTTATTTTTTTCCATTAATAACCTAGTAGAAAATCATTATTCAAGGCCAAAGCTCTGGGCTTACATTAGTGTACCTACAGTGTCACCATCCTGACAAATTAGTTCAACAAGCAAGTCTGTGTGCTACTAGGTATCTATCAGGACTATCTGTCAGTTTTGTATCCTTGTTTACCTCTCTGAAAATGGGAATAATATTGCAGTATTAAACCTTGATTGGTATTTTATTAGATGAGGATCCAGAGTTGCCTGCCTTCCCTCATTTTCTCTGTTAATGTAGAAGTCCATATGTAAGGCATAGAACATACCAACATTCCCTCCCAGGGATGCTGATGTACTTAAAGATATATCGACCTCTGTAAGATTCTAATTTTCCATAAATGCCAGGCATAACAATTGAGTGTTAGCACTAGAGAGAAATGTTGCTCTGTTATAATGCAGTCGTCAAGACTCCCTTTGGGGTACCAATGACTCAGGTGCTCATGGAGGATCCTCAACAGGAACCCTAAAGAGGAACCATGCTGGCTGAAGATCCCTAGGATAAAAGGGAACATCTTCCTGCTGATCAGGAAGAAAGCATGGCATCCCTTCCTGCAGAAATATCCAGGGGTACAGAAATGATGAGTCTATTATCCTTTCTCTATTGGAAATGGTTCTCCCACCACTGCATGTGACCTGAAGAAAATAAACTTTTTGGCTGCTGTCATGTACATTCAACTTGGGAGGTGTCAGCATCACAAAACTGATCCATGAAAGGTCCTCAGGTTTAAAAGCCCCAGGAGCATGTCTGGCTTTGTACAACACCTACCATCAATGAAATTCTAGTATGAGACATGGGCTTCCGCATAGGGACATGATGTAACAATAATTATGAGTAATAAATAACAAACTGTGCACCAAAGTGGCACAGATGTGTCCTCCATTATGAAGGCAGCAGCTTTGGAAACGGTGAAGAGTGGGATAGTGATTTACCCTCGGGGCGGGTAGAGGTGAGCAGGAGAGTGTTTGCTTGAACAGGAGATGCCAGCCCATGCAGGAGGACTGCTCTTTAGGTGAGCTGCGGAGTCAGGCTGGAGGGGGGACCATCTGCTTCACAACACTACGGACTGAACAGCCCAGAGGTTTGACAGTGAGGAAGTCAGGAGATCTACGAAGATTAGAGAGTAGCTGGAGGGGCAAGGGGGACTGAATGAGAATTTGCAGAACATAATAAAGCCACATTTATTGAAATAAAAAAGGACAAGGAAATCAGAGAGGAAAAAGACTGCAAATTATTTGGAGGAAAACATAATGTCAGAAGCGAGAGAGATCATGAAGTAAAAGCAAAGGAGATCCATAACAAAGTAATTATTTCAGCATGTTCCTTTCACTACCAGCATCCATATTCTAGATCACACCTTATCATAGTGCATATTTATTCCGTTATAGACGACACTCAATAGAAATATATTATGAAACTATCTCTAATTTTGGGAGGAAAATTGATATTTTAAAAGACTGAGCATTAGCTATAGCAACACCAAGCTTAACAGCATACTACTTAGATATATAAGTTGATCCAGGCATTTTCCTTTTCTAGGTGAATGTATTAGATAGACCTGTCCATGCTTATGTTCCTATTTTCAGTGGAAAGTACGAGGTTATTGTTTTTAAGTATTCTTCTGTGAAGCATGGAAATAAATATTCATTTTTTTTGTTTTGTGGCTAAGGTTTTCCTCTGCAGTTCCTCATACTGAAAAGGATTTTTAGAATAGTTAAAGTTTAATATTACTGTAATTTGTCATGGGTGGACAAGCCTGGGTGAACAAATGTTTAGGTATTTGAGCTGTGAAAGGTACATTTTTTGTTTTTTAGATTACCACACCCTTGTGCCTCTCTTGACATTTTAGAGAAAAGGGAGTTATTCAGTAGATTTGTTTTGGACAGTTTCCCTGCTCCTGTTACCAACTTCAGTCTTTGTTGTGGCCTTTAGTGACCCAGTTCCCTTGAAATATCTCACTCACGTAGCTGAAGTTATCAGTTGATCAGTTAATACTTTGTATAGCCCTTTCTAAAAAGCTCTTAAATGCCCTTTCTGAGGGTAGTCTTTGCAGGCAGGACTTTAGCAACGGCTCTCTGGTACCTCTGCTAGCAAGCACTCATGAGAAACCTGGCTCAGCTCTGACTTTCCTTCATGTTTTTGCTGATTTATCAAGTCCAGTGAAGTTCATTTCTAATTGTGCTTCAGTAATGTGTCATATCTCATTATTTTGTATCCAGAATGCACAACCACCAAGAAAGGCCTTCCCACAACATGGAAAGTCAACAGAGTTGTCTTCCCAGTCAAACATATTTCCTATTATTCTTTATCCTCCAAATTCACATTAATAAGTTAATTATAGCAAGTATGTTTTCTTATTTCCCATGGTTTGTGAGAACCCTGCATTCCTGTGTGTATCCAACAAATTACCTTGATTCTCCCTTTTAGTTTACAATAGTATCTGCCTAGGAAGCTCCGTGCTTCTCACCAACTCCTGTGTATTACATACGGTTTAAGAAGGAAAGGAGTACTTCCTTGTTTTACATTGTATTTGCCCATCTTTCATAGTCCTTTAGTTTCCTTTCCACGTGCTGTGCCCTTTCCTGTAGGCAGAGTTCTCTAGTGCATACACCTAGCAGGATGGCCTTGAACACACAGTTCTAGTGCCTAAGTGGTATGTAAATTCTAGATTCAATTTTGAGTTTTGAAAGTCCCATTTGGAGCAGATTTGACCTTAAATATGTGCCCACCTTCAGCAATATAACATTTTTCCAGACTTAGTAGTGGTCCAGTCCCATGAAATCTTCCATGGTTTCAGTTAGTCTGTTAGGAGTTTCCTTTCAGCTGCTGCTTTTTTACCTCTTGTCAAGCTACAATGTAATGGAAATGTCACAAGTTCAAATTCTGTTGAGGCTGCAAAATGAACAAATTCCTAACAGGAAGCTGAAGTCCATTATCTGTAATCAGGCTCTTGAACTTCATGGCTGGCAAACTGTTTCAGAGCGTAAAGCGATAGCAGCATCTGTTGCTTGTTACTGGATCTATTTTTCATTAATTAGAGTAGTAATGAACTGTCAAAGAGTACTTCTGTCAAATCTTCACAAACGAATCCATATCTAGTGTGCTACAAGGTCAGCTGAACCTTTAATTTGTTTTAATTCAATATATGTATGCAGTGATATATTGTGTGTCCATTCCCTTACACATTATTTAGGTTAAATATAACTAGATAGCAAACCTGTTGTCTATGATAAACCATATAAACAGCTCCTTTCCAGTATAATTTGAACTCTTAATAACCCAGTGCTGGTCTGGAGTTAAGTATATGCTTGACCAAAGAGACACTTCTCACATAACATCTCATAATAAATCCCAGCAAAATCACTCACCATCAGGAAGAAATTCTCTTTTGAGGCACTCTTCTGGCAATATTCTTCTGTCAGTCTTAGTTAAACTCATTTTTAGCCACACACTTTATTCCATAAATACTCCAATTATCATCAGTAGAACTATCTACCAAAATAAAAGGAAAAGATTTGTCCTTCCAAGACTGGAAAATGAAACTTTCTTAGATAACTTCCTTAGATAATTTCAGCAGACATAACAAAGGAAGTGCTCTCTAAATTAAACTGTTCCTGAACTGTACATTTTTTTAAATCAATGTTTAGTGGTATGTCATATTTGACAGTCCTGGTAGTACAATTTTTAAGAGCATGTAAGAAATGTTATTTGATTTTTTTCTATGGGCCTCATTCTTTCACATTTACTTTTGCTGTCATGTACACTCACTATCGAGTAACACACTACTTGCTGTGAGGAAATGTGTCAGACATGATCTAGAGGTTGTCTGCTTGTTATTTAGAAGAAATGTGCAGATTTGATGTGATGCAGTTCATGATGACTTTTTTGTGTGTTTCTTTTTCTGATATATGCTAAAGAATTCAGTAATCTCCATCTGCTAATTGGCATTTCTTTATACACTGTTGTCATAGTCATCGTTTTAACTAGAGGAGCACCTACCATGAATGGGGAAACCTGATTAACATGTCTAATATTTTCTCTTTTCCTACTAGGGAGAAGTTGTAGATAGTGTCATGCTTCATATCATGAGCCTTGAGAGTTGAGGTTTCGGGTTAGGGGTTAGAGATTTTTTCTATCTATGTATCTGCTGAGATCTCTGATGATCAGGGGTGTCAAAAAGCTGGTGAAGAGTTTCTGGTGAAATTATTTTTTCATAGAGAAGTATTGATTGGTTGAAATCAAAAGCATTCACAGCAACATATCAATGCCTGTCTTCTGAAGAAAGATATTTTAGTTCAAGCAGATTTTTTTTTCTTTTGTGCAAAATTAGAAGCACTCTTTTTCCCATTTGTACAGGTCAGCTCATAATCCAGTTTCTGGATAAAGTATGGTTAAATTCTTGCTCTAAATTAATGGTCTGCAGTTTGAAGCACAAAATTACCATCTTTCAACCCCATTGAAACTATCTAATATCAATAAGTAATTCTTAACTAGTCCAGAGGGAGATGTTAATTTATCCCATTACCTGGTGTTAATGATACTCATCTGATATGTGAGAAATTCTAATTTGGTTCATTCCATGAATTATCAGTCAGTAAACAGACAATTCCAGTAGTGTATATTAGAAGAGATCTGCATCAGAATGAATGAAATGACTTAAAACACTGCCATGTGAAGGGCAGAAGTGAATCAGAAAATGAAGGCCGTTTATGACTGAAAATCGGTAAAAAGACAGTGGCCTTTTACTCTAAAGATTTTATTTGTGATATTAGAATTACCTTCTTTGAAGACTAAATAGGAAGCTATTGAAGATTATTTTCATAAACATTACGTAGTTATGCCCATCCCGGTTAAGACTGATGAAGCTTAGTACATGCATTAAAATTGTTAGCAATTCTGAATTCAATTCAGCTTTGATGAGAAAGTCTTATGAAGTCAAATGTCACAGTCTAATAACTCAGAAATAATGAGCTACTGTGTCCATGCTCACTCATATTCAGTAAACAAATTACAGACTATTTCAAATGATTGATGATCTCTAATATTTGAATCTCAGAAAATATATTGACTGTTGAATTTCCAGTGTTGCTTGTGAGCTACAACATTTCAATGACATGGAAAGGTACAGTAAAAATCAAGTAAGCAGCAGATAAAGAAGCATATAATATTTTCCAGTTTTACACTTGATACATTAAATTTTTAGACTCTGGCTCTAATCTTGTTGCTACTGGAGGTGCCCAGTACACAAAAATGTTCAAGGTAATAGTACTCTATTTCACCACATTTCTTTATTTTTAATTTGAGATGCTCAGATCTTGCTCTCCTAATCTGAATTCTTATTATATCTGTAGATACCATAGATGTTCATAATAATCACAGATATGTATCAAAGCTTCTCCATTTCAAAATTAAGTAGCTGTTAGCACTAGTGTGGAAGGTGAAGACATAAACAAGATTGTGAAAAATAGACATATCTACCTACCTGAGCATGATGGCGTCCTAAAACTGGTCCAATAACTGGTTTGTTTCTTCAGTTTTACAGTTCTTTACATCTAAATGTGAATATATATTTAATGATGCAAGAGAATAACATTTCAGAACCTAAGTGATATATAAGGAAATACTGTGTTTTCTTGGCTTCTTTTCCAGTATCAGACTGCTGACAAAAGCATCGCTAGTGTGATGTTCTTCATAACTCCCATCTCAAATAATTGTTGGCTCTTTTCTTTAAAAAGAATTGCTACTGCAATGGCTGTGCAAATTTTCCTTCAATGTAGTAGTGAATTATACTCTCCCGGTGGAAATCTGAATCATTTAAAACATATTCATAAAGATCCATAATAGCATCTTATGTTAGATATTGGTTATTTTGGACTTCGCAACAGCCTGTTTCTGTGTCCTCAATGTACATACAACCTCTCAGGAGATTCTGGTATTGCTAGCTTGTGATTTCACTTTATTTAAAAAATCAATTTTAGTGTGTCTTCTGTTTTGCTAGCACGCCTATACTTAGTTTCCTTAGGGGTGCTGTTGCAGAATGTTCACATAAATCTCAGTGTTAATGCCTTGGTTTTGTGCATCATACAATGCTCAGTTCCAGATCTCACTATCATCTGAGATATAATTACCTACACTGGTAGATTTTGAGTGATAAAATCATCTTTTCTCTTGTGGTGTCCCAGCCACACCTCCACAAACACTGATGAAATTTGAGGAGGTCTAAGTGAGTTACCTGCTTGGTGTATATTGTAGGAATCTTTCTAGACAGTACTTGAAAGTACCAGAGGAAAAGGAGACATTTAGTGAGAGTGATCATGGTATTATATGGTGTGTAACCGCTTCATTCAAGCTTTTCTGTAAAAATTACATTTTTACTAATCCTTGTTCGCAGATCACTTTGTTAAATTGATGCTCATTGTGCAACATAGGAAAGCCCACAACATGCTACTACATTATAGTTCCTGTATGGCTTTCAGTCTATTTACTGCTTTTAATTTAACTAACATTGTTATAGTCATGCTTGTTTAGTTTGTTGCTGTCTTTACAGAAGACTAATTTATTTTTATTCAAGTATGTGAACAAGTTCTCCAGGAAAAGGGTCCTAGGTACAGACAGGTTAATAGTAATTGCTTCATTATGGTTGAATGTATTGACCTTTAACAAAACAGGCATTTTCATTTGCATTGGATATAATTTTGGTTTCTTCAAATGTGGCTTTATCTAGATAACAACCAAGAAGATGCTATCTATTCATCCTTAATTTGTTACGTGACAGTGCTGACAGGTTAAAATACAAGCTTTGCTCACTAGTATGCTCAGTGCAGTCATACTGATGGCTATGTCTCTTCATCTGGCCTTGCAACCACATAATAACTGATCATAAGGCTTGAAGAAATTCAGTTTTCACTGACGTTTCTGTTCTTTTACGTCACTGCAGAGAACTACATGTTGGCACCATCATTGCCTACGCATTTGAAAGCCTGATCAGCAGTATCTATCTGATCCAGATCCTGTGGAGTCCAGTGGGAACTCCACTGGACTCTGGTTTTATGATCATGTCCTGAGTAGTTAAACTCAAACTGTTACACTAGAAAGAAAAACTTGTGTATAAGAAATCAAAGTAGAATTTTTATTCCTTGTGTTTACATATGCTGCATTAAATACAGGAATTAAGAAGGGTTTTACAAAGTAGCAACACTGATACATTGTGTAACAGGGCTCCTGCATTATGTCTCAACTTCAATAGAGCTACGTAGAAATGCTGGCATCTCTCAGCAGTGGAGATCTGATCTTTACCCTGGCTATGTGTAAGACTTCACTTTGGGGTGGCCTTCCAGAGGGTTTGAGAGGAATTTCCATATCATGGAAGGCTTTTCTTCTCCCTCCGAGACTGCTTTTCTCTTCCCTACCCTTACCAGCATCATCACTGTGTAGTTTCCTTCCTGTCATGCGCCTCTTCCCATCCTCATTTTGTCTGTGCACTTCCACGCTGCCCCAAGTTTTCTCTGTTTCCAGCTTGGCACTACTATGTTGACTACTGGAGTGGGCAATGTAGGAGCCCCTTTGGGCATCTCTCTCAACCCTGCATGCTAGCAGGTACCGCCAAGGAGCTTACTAAAACCTGTAGCTCAAATGGTCAATTATGCAACTTTTTTTTCATACATTGGATAATCGGTGACCAACCGACATGGGAGTCTCCAGCCCATGAAAAATCTGATTCCAAAAATACAGGAATCCAACAATCTAGTCTTGTCTTTAATTTTCCCTAGTTATTCTCTTACATGATGTGGCAATGACTTTTACAAGATAATTGCACATTGTATTTCTCTTATCAGATTTAAATTGTCTTTTGATCTCACCTTTTACAAGGAAGGAAAAAGAGGACACATCCAACAGGCTTTCTTATCTTTCACTAGTTTGCATACCTCTATCATGCCATCTCATTTGTCTTCTGACTAACCACTCCTGAATTATTGAGTCTGTTCCCAACACACAAGCCTTGCCATGCCTCTAGTTATTTTGTTTTCTCTTGCTAGTTACTTTATATTTTTTAAAACATGATCTGGTGAGCATCTGTGTTTATCAGATGTGTATGAGAAAGAACCAAACCTGGTGTCTTTCCCTCCAGCTATCGTGAGTTATTTATTTCTGCACAACATCAGCCCCTTTTTCACACAGGTGATACCATACACAGGTCCGGTATCATCTAGAAAAAAAAGTCAGTTATAGTGAAGCAACTAGCAAATACTAGTTTCCCAGTGCTTATTTTACCTGTAATAAAACATTTATTGAACAGTGAACATGAAGATTTTTGAGAAGGATCTGCCTGTTTCACTTGTGGTTTGTTTCTCAGCAGCCTTAAGGTCAAAAATAGCCTTCAAGAATAAGTAATGTTTTTTGTTTTTTTTTTCCTAGTGACATTAAAGATCAGTTATTGGAAAGAGCTAACAAAGTATAAGTCCATGAAAGGATTGTAATTGACTTTAATCTTCAGTTGCAGAAGGCCTTCGTTCTTTTAAGATTTATTGAGATAGCTGTTAAGAACATAAAGGTGTTTGCCAAGGTCTTAGTGCACAGGAAGGCTGTGTACTCAAAAGGCCTGTGAACCATAACTGCAAACATGTTGTACAAGCAAAGATGGGATGTCTCTGGCAATGTCATTATTATTATTATCTGAACCAAATCAGAAATTTTGACCATAGCTAAAATTTAACATTCAGTAAAGGTTGAATGACTATCGTGATTCTCCTCAGACAATTGAGAAGTATTTTGCCTATGTAAGGCAAATGGTGAATAACATTATTTTGATATAATATTTATTGTCATTTGATATTGTGCTTCTTGTATACAGAAAGTGTCTATATGCTTCTAGTCATACAACAGTGATGAGCAACATTACTGATCCATACTGAGGGACTCAGGATAAGAGAAATTATTGCTCTTATATGAACCTGAATTACAAAATGACAAGAAGTCTTCCTCATTCTAAAATTTTACAATAAGATATCAGATAACACACCTAAACAATTTCTCATGTTGATTTTTTCAAAATATTCCTCATTTTTCTGTCTCCAGAATTTGTTGATGTAAAGAGTACAAATCTGTATTTGGTTAACTTTAGTAAAAAGTACTTCTAAGTTATTTCCAAATTTGTTTTGTTTTGGTAGAAAATAATAGAAAATACTAATATAGTTAATATTAATATAATAATATATTATTTATATCACTATAACTATATACCTATAAATATATATTTATATTATTTATATATTATATGTAATTATATGTTATTAATAGAAAAATGATATTAGAAAATATTAATATTAGGTAAAGAGCTTTACTCAAGGGGTACTGAAGGCAGAATAAGTACCTTCAAATAATGGGATTCACTTGGGTCTGATAAGAGTATTTACCTTTAAGGTAGTATGGGGTAATAGCTCTGAATTGCACAGTTCTTTTGTGGCTGAGACATGAAGTTTTCAGCAATTAGATATTTTTCATATGGACAAGGTGAAGAAATACCACCTAATGACTCTTTAAATATTGAATTAGCTTACAAATAAATGTTCAGTAGAGGTGTGTGCATGTATTCATTTTTAGGTGACATTTTATGTTCCCACAGACATGCTTTGCTCAGTGTTTTGGGTTACTGACATCATATTTGCCCATGCCCCAGGGTCTGAAATGAAATGGAGATAGGAACTTCCAAGAAAATGTGAAAAGAAGGAATCAGAGCTGGATAATGGGAAATGAAGAGCCTTGGAAATCGGTGGGGCTGAGCGATGCAGGACAGTGTGGGGCATCTGGAGCATCTTTATTTTAGGATTTAGAAGACAGGCAACAGCGTGAGCCAGTTGTGGACAGGAAATCACATTATTATTATATCATAGAATGTGTAAGGTTGGAAGGGACCTTAGAGGTCATCTAGTCCATCCCCCCTACACACGCAGGGTCACCTAGAGCACATGGCTCAGGGCTGCATCCAGGCGGGTTTTAAAGATCTCCAAAGAAGGAGACTCCACAACCTCTCTGGGCAGCCTGTTCCAGTGCTCTGTCACCCTCACTGTGAGGAAATGCTTCCTGAGAAGCATTGCACATATGGCTGTGCATTGCACATATGGCTGTGCATTGAGAAAAGACTTGCTTCCTTGTGGGGACGGCCTCACTTCTTGGGTGCTGGGGGCTGACACTTGGCAGAGCCATCCTTGCCCTGGTGGCACTGCCATCCAGGCAATATTCCAAGTATTCCAGATCTGGAAGCTGAGTATTGAGATACTGCCACAAATGCCATACCTAATCCTCACAATATTTGCAATTTCAAAGCCCTTGCAGTGCTCTCTTGTGATTTGACATGGTACTTATTTGTCATGGCATTGAAAATAACTGTAGCATAGCACATTTCACATTCTGTTATTATATTTTATAATATTTTGTGTAGATTGTCTACATCATATATAGTATTGTATATTGCTTAGTATGTCTCTTTGATATTTTATCTATCTTAAACTTATCTCTTCTATTTTCTCTTTGCCAAACAAGATAGCTTTACATGTTCATCAGCTGCTTTTTTAAAAATATACCCACTTCAACTATGTAGAAATAAGAGAAGATATATATATTTGCAGAAAGTTATTTCACTTCACATTAAGATCCTTTTCTTATTCAGATGATTCCGATACATTGCAAATGAAGACTAAGGAAGGAAAGAAGGGTTCAAGAGTTCATCTCTTTTGATCTTTTCACTTTTGTATTGGTTAATTGGTAAGATAATCCAATTCATATGAAAAGATCACTTTAAGAGGACTCCTTAGAACTGAAATTAGTGACTAATGTAGTCATTTTCAATTGTTAGAGGGAAAAAATGTATAGACTGTTAGTAGTAAAATCTATGGGTTTTTTTTTTAGTCATTTCAGAAAATAATACACATTTTTGCCTAACTATTTCTTTTCTCTCTATTCCACAATCCTGCAGCTTTATGTTCATGGTATTTGACAGCAGTAAAATTCAATTTTCACACTGATCTGTGCTTATCTCTGGGAATTTCCTTGGTACACAAAACTACTTCATTTTCTTTTTTTCTAAAAATAACACATTGTTTTGCTATTGCAAGTTACAAAAACAAGTGAAACCTCTGAGTCTTCTTTTGCCTGCAATGACAGTTAATATGGTTTCTATCCAGAGGGTGTTAGATATTTGAAAATTCGAAGACCTCTTGGCTGGAGTGACAACAACATCTGCAAAAATCAAACAGTGTCATGTATCCCAAGAATTTCCTGAAGACATCCTGCCAATTACTTTTACTAGTAGGTGATGATTAATCATAACCCGTCTGGCATCTGGGTAGAGAGATCAGGTTCCAGAGCAGAAAAAAAGCTATATTCAGACATTGCAAAAAGCTAATTTTGCTCTAGAGCCTAAGCACTATTAGGTTTTTTTGTATGTGCAAATCCCAATTTTCTTATTTTGCTTAGGGTTTTTGTTGTTGATGATGTTGTTTAGATCATGCAAAATTGCATCCTCCTTCTCGTAAAGTAACTCAGTTTTTGTGGGAGGTGCAAAGCTCTGTTTCCTGCCTCTCCCAAATGCCACTAGAGTTGGGCAGGTGACATAATTCCCTGGATGATTTTAAACTGTATTTTTTAAAGGCGTGGGTTAATTCTTCAGCATGTTATATTTCTAAGGGTGAATTCAGGTGATTTTAAAAACACTGTATGTTCTTCGAGCAGTTTGTAAAAATTCACTTTGCAATCTTTGACAATCTTGTACATATTGAATAGTACTCAATGAACAGTTCTGTTTTTTTTTTCTCCAGTGGGACATATTACAAGATATGATAACACCTGTCATCTCTCTAAGTATGGTAACATCCATCATCTCTCTAACTAGAGATTTGATTATAGGTTTAATCCTAAAAGACTTTTTTTTTCTTTTTTTAATTAAGATTCTGGACCTTTTAAAGATAAAAATATTGAAAAATCTTGATTTCTGATACACAAATGCAAAGTCATTGCAAATTCAGCACATATTGGTCCAAATCTTTCTGCCATAATAATGTGAAATATCCTACTGAATTCATAGCAGTGAACAGAGTAAAGGAACTTTCACCTGGTAAAAACATTACGATTTGCCTCTTTTAAAATTAACTGTTAAGATGTGCTCTAGGTCCTGTATTTTGTCCTTTGCCTGCTCGAACCAGAAGAGGGAAGTGGTTAATCCGTTGTTAGAAGCTGAAAGCATTTTTGCAGCCAGTTGGGATAAAATGACCTTTTCCATTCTGTGACCTTTCTCAACAAGTGCTCAGTGGATAATGATACAATTATTTCCCTCTTTGAATAACCCTCTATTAGAGTCCTCAGAAGCTTTAAAACTTTTTGAAAGTTATTTTTCCTTTTTTTAGCTAATGTACAGGAATATGAAATACATCAAGGCCAAATATCTGCTGCCCCTATAGACATATTTGTGTAACCAGGCCTTTTCATTTTGGAGTCTGAAAAAAAAGCAATCTTTTTTTGAAGTATTGTTACATGACTTAAGTCAGGTGTCAGTTTTTAGGCTATATCTTAAGCTGTCTTAAACTTCTGATTTCTGTCAGCTTAGGACAGAGTCTATTGAATATACTTTTGCTATTTTGAAGTTTTGATAAGAGGATGTGCTCAAAAGTAGTTCTGTGAGATACATATTATGTTAAAGTTTTGCTGTAGTCTCTGATTAAAATTCTAAGCTGATGCCCGCATGGCGCTGCCAGCAAGTTGTATTGAAGCTATTCTGGAGACTAATTGGATGGAATTCTGAGAAGAGTGGTACCACATGATGAAGCTACTGCAATGATTGGCATACAAAGAACTATTAGAAAAACTAATTTCTGTCAAAGTATACTCAATCCTCTTGGTTCACTGTAGCATCCAATGACCAGGTCACCAAACCATATAGTGGTGATTTGCTGATGATTAACTTTGTGTTTTAGGATAATGAATTGTCTTGAGGATTCTTCGTAAGAAATGACTGCTACAAGACATATTTTTCCTCTGGTTTAGAAATATCTTTAGCCCAAAATTACACCTTGGAAGGCCTTAGGGTAGCCTAAATTTGGTTCTGCTGTTACCAGTTAATTATGTTTGTGGGCTAATAAAGCAGCAGGCTAGATAAGCCACATTCTTGAGATTTTCTGCTTGCCTCTGTGGCGTTCGAGGCATCTGTGCTCTAGGCTGGTGTAGGTTGGGCCATCTCTGTGCTGGGCTGTGACTAAGAGCCATTGCAATCTCCTGCATATCCTTAACAAGTATAATCCAGAAGCAGTTTTTGTGACTTTATGGCAACCCTTAACTATTTCAGTGATATAATGATAAGCCTAAAATTAAACCTTGCCCATATTCTGTTCAGATCAAAAAAAAAAAAAAAAAAAAAAAAAAAGGTGAGGAAAGAGTTTTGTAGAATTCAGTAGAATTCATTCAACCATTTTAAACATTTAATAATGCACCATTTTTATTTAGAAGGAAAAGACATTCCAGCACACCAGCATTAAGCATAGGCAGCAGAGAAAGCTATCACTAGCATCTTTCCTATAAATAAGACTTTGAAGAATATGAATGAGAGAGAATTCAGGCTTATGTATTGCTTTGAGCACATATGTGAGTTTTGAGCAGGAGTGATGTTTCCTGACATCGTCCTGACATTCTTCCTGGAATTTTTAAAGAGTTTCACTGATGGCATATCAGGGCTTTTTAAATTTTTTTGCTATATCCAAGTAAAGTTTCTGTGTTTGACCTCCTGCCTGTTCTTGTCAGGTTCTTTAGCTGGGCCCATTAGTATTGACACACACAGTGTTAGCACAGTGACAACTAAAAAACCTTCTGGTGAGGTACAATTAACAAAACTTTCAAGTAATCTCAGGGGTTTTCCTGAGTAACACTAGATGAAAGACCTGAAATGGAAGAATTCATTGTTTGAAATATAATTTGAAATGAAATATTCAAAGCGAAGATTACAGAGGACCGCCTAGAAGACCTGCAGTCTCTGATTGGAGTTAATGAGGGAGGATGCTATTTGCAAGGCAAGTAAAATGAGAAACATTTCTAAAGACTGAATAGCATCAACCTCATAGCTGAGGGGATGCTTAACATTTTGGAAGATCATACACAAGAAATTATCCGGAAAATATCAAAGAAGTAAATGTGCCTCATAAAATTGTGCCTGCTAATACTCTATTATACAGAAGTTTAGAGTGATACTGCCCTCAGCTGCCATTTCTTTCAAAGTTTCCTGATCTTTTACAGCAAGTGTGGACTAAAATCTTAGTCCCAATTAAATTAATTATAAGAGTACAGTTTGCTTCAATGAACCTGGGATTTCACCCATAACTAACTTTCTGGTTTTGCCACTGAAAGGCAACTATTGATAGATGTTTGTTAAAGCCTTTTTCAAACAGAGAAATACCATGGAGATTTTAACCAAATTCAGGTGATATACAGAAGGAAATCTAGGAGAATATTTTTACTTTGCTACTTAAAACAGAGGAAGAGGCATCTGAGGTATAGTAGATTTAAAAAAAAAAATGATGGAGAGAGATTGATATTTTCCAGTATACAGGTATGCTTACATCAGAAAACTAAGACAGTTTAACTTATTCAGAAGGAACTTTAAACTGGTGCAAGCTTTCCTTTGGATTTTTTGATTCTCTTCCAAGAGAGCTTTATTTTGATTTAACTTACACCTGTTCCTGGCAATAAACCACACTGAAATAATTGCCTGCTTGTCCTCCCTCGCTGGAGGGAAACAAAGCCAAGGAGGGCAGTGGGAGGAAGGGATAGGCCTGTGCTGTCAGAGCACCTGGAATGGAAAGGGATAAGGCAAGAGGCAAATCATTGGCTTTTTTTTTAAAAAAAAAAAAAAAAAAAAAAAAAAGGAATGTTTGAAGGGAACCAAAAAAAGGCCAGGAGCATCAGTAAGAACTTTCATTTTGGGACCAAACTCCTAGCGTTCAGGTCATCTTGCTCTTCTTTAAGTTCCAAGGCTGATCAGTAGGAGTGCCCTGTTTTCCTATGCATGTCCATGTTGACCATCCAGTCGCCACCAGCTGTAAATAGCAGCAGCCTTGCTGCTCCCATGGGAGGAGTGACAGGATGGGACAAGCCATATGGTCTTTGTGTTGGCAGCCCAGCATGTTCCTTCCCCAACACAGTCCATGCCGCGCATGGACTATCTAGCGTATGCCGCGTGGGGCTCAGGTCCAGATAAACATGCCTAAAGTTAGAAGCTGGCCTGTAGGTGTTCACATATGTGATATGCGCCTGCACTTCCTTTACGGCCAGTCAGGACCTAGGGCTTAGCGCCGTGGAGTAAATAGAGGTTAGATGATACTCCCTGCTCTTCCAGCTTCCTCCCCTGAAGGGCACAGGCCCAGATCTCTTAGTGTCCCGAATGCGTGTCTCAGATACCTCGGGCCGTCTCAAATGGCATGGTACAAATTCAGGCAGCTGAATCAAGCTGTTTCCTCTGCCCAGCTCAGAGAGCAAGCTGGCTGAACCAGCAGCAGGAGCCCTCCCACAGGGTGGCTCAACTTGACTCGATCTCCTTGTTCTGCACAGGATATTCAGACACCTGGTTCGCACATGGACACTTAAGTTTTAAGTTTTTAAGTTCCCACCCTGTGTCTTTTTGTAATCTCCACTGGAATTTGTGACGTCTTTAACTGCACAGACCCCTACAAGCATCTTGCCTCCTTTGTGGGAAGGAGATTTCTCCTGTCCCCCTGCATGGACACGTGGCCATGGGAGCTCCAAGGCACTGGTCACTATATCTAGAAGCAAACCTAGCTTATAGCAGTGAGCTATATCATAACAACTGTGAGCGCTCTGTATAGTAGCCAGAGGCATCTTAAACTATCAGAACATAAAACAGGTGGAAGGGCAGTCAAGCCTCATATAGTATGTCCCAACAGTGACACTAGCCAGAAATGAAGAGCTAGGAAAGCCTAGCATGTGGCTATATTTCTCTACAGTATTCCCTCAAGCAACAATGATCTTTTACCTTGAGGTTCACTGAGCCAGAAAGGGAGTCTTTGTATGAATTAATTCTGAATTAGATTTTCCTCCTTCTGGTTGTTTTTTAACCACTATACACTTTTAGCATATTGTGACAAAGATTTCCACAAGTTAATATGTCACTCTTTGAAGAACAAGATATTTGCACCCTTAATAATATATTAGAGGGCAAAGCAATCCCTGGATGAGTCTAGAGGAAGCCATCATGTTTGCAAACAAGGATATTTGGACCTCAACTTACTTGGGTGGCAAAGCAGAATGAAACAAAGCCATTTCCTTCTATACTGGAGCATACTAGGGAAACAGTGTCCTGGTTGTAGGCACAACAGGTCTCCCTCACTGCTCACCTTTAGTGGATACTGTATGGACAGTCCTCATTTTTAGGAACTTCTCTTGGCACAAAATGAGCATTCATACCCATCACAAAAGTGACAAAACTTACATCAGCATGAACTTGTTTTCAGGAAGTTCTCCACCAGCAAATGTGGGTTTAGAATATACTTGCAGATTAAAAAAAAAAAAAAAAAAGGCAAAATCATAAGAATTAAACCACATATTTCTTATAAATATTCCGTAAAAGATTGTTTTGTCTTCTCACAGTGTTCATGGGCTGTCACTCTGCTTATTCTTCTCAATTCTCCTTAAATGCTGTTCTGACTTACAAGGCAGTTAGCTGGTTAATTCATGCAAAACATTCAAGCTCACAGTTTGAAGCTATGGCCTGAAGAAATAAATCCTAGCAGTTGTTGGACTGCAAAAACTTTCCAGGCTGCCAGCAGGAAGAATGCTCCTTAGTATCCAGCAGTATATTTTTCCTTTCCAGGAAACGGTACCTAAGAGGAGTTGTGTCCAGAAACTTATTTAGTATGTGCATGAATCATATAGTGTTTGTTCTTGTAGGAAAGACATATGTGTATTTGCAAGTCCTAATGCTTTTACTAGGCTCTCGTCACTGAGGTAGCTTTGCTTTTTCGTACTTTTCTTTCCTTTTTTCTTTTTTCCTTTATTTTCCCTTTTCCTAGGAAAGGTACTATGAGGAAAGATGTGAAGGATAAACATTCTAGTCCATCTACTGATTTGTACAATTTGATACATAAGACTTCAAAGTTCCCAGACTGACCAGGATACATCCTTCAATATTGCTCCTCTTTTATGTATCTTTTTAAGATTACTATTCTTGGTTCCCACTTTGTAGGCTCCCAGTCCTTACTCCTAACTCAACCAAGATTCCCAGTGCCTGGGATTCCTGCCCACTTCAGGACTCTCTTCTTTGTCCTCTCATTCAGCTCAAGTACATATAAGTGTTACTGATTAGTACATGGACATTAATGTTTTCTGTAATATATTTCTTTCAGACATCATTGTTCTCATCGCTTCAATAGCAGTTGTTTCTGCAAAAACTCAGGGTAACATTTTTGCAACATCAGCACTGAGAAGTCTTCGTTTCCTACAGATCCTTCGTATGGTGCGCATGGACCGAAGAGGAGGCACTTGGAAATTATTAGGTTCAGTAGTTTATGCACATAGCAAGGTATGTAATTCTAACTGCTGGGTTTGTTTGACAGACTTCTTCACAAGATTCACTAGGAATCCAAAAAACAAATATTTAGCAGTTTTGAGTAGAATACATCAAATTTCCTGAAGTAGCATCCATTAGCAGGCATCAGCACAGGTATGTCAGGCCATGCTAAATGGCTAACAGTTTTTAGAATATGCTGCAAATATTAGACTTGATGTTCTGCTGTAATTATATATACATTGGTGGAGTTGCCAAAAGGTCAAGCTATAGGGTTTGGTCCACTTCTAGAGAAAATTGGCATCAGTAAGAAAGCATAAGACTTTTAACTGCTCCGAGTATATAGACCTTTTAGTGTCTAGTTAGCTCTTAAGTGTCTACCTTGAAATGCCATTCTGTTTTGTCTTTTAAATGGATATTGATCTCTGATTTCTTTTATCTAGGAATTAATCACAGCCTGGTACATAGGATTTTTAGTACTCATCTTTTCATCTTTCCTGGTTTATCTGGTGGAAAAAGATGCAAATAACCAGTTCTCTACATATGCAGATGCTCTCTGGTGGGGCACGGTAAGTACAGAAAAACAATATGCATTGGTTAGCCAATATACTATAATGCTTTGCATTTCACTCACTGTCCATTTTAACTTATAGTGCTTTTCAGCAAATTGTTTCCTCTGTAATAAGGCTGGTCTGAGAAGTTCCCTCCTCCAGCTGTTCATTTGCACATCCATATTTCAGTTTTATCCACCATGTAGAGTTATTATTCACAAGTTTTGCTGCAGACCAGATCACTTAACCTCCATGAGAAAAAAAAAAGAATTTGTTTGTGACCCTGTATTTGGGGCAATAATTTGACCCATATTATAAACTATAACATTTTAAATAATGTTATTTAATAATAGAGTTTATAGTTTGATAAGCTGCCTTGATCCAAGTGAGATGGCTGTAAGCTGCAATGCAGGAGGAACAAGCATCACAGAATGATGGAAAATTTAGTTTTGCAATGGAAAAAAACATACCATCAAAATACACTCTCTGAGTGATGTCTCTCCCTCCTCTGTACCTTGGACATAAAAAAACAAGAATAAATATTTCCAGCAGTATTTTCTGACCACTTTTGCAGGTCAGTCAAAATAAAATAGACTTTAAATGAGCAATGAAGAACAAGGTGCGAGTGTTTAATTTTTTCCTTTTTTTTTGTGGGGGGCATAATGTATAAGTTCTGTTTTTTCAAGGAAGTAAAAATCTCCTGTACTGAGCTGGCCCTTGTCCCATGCTGAACTGTATGGTAGTCACTCAGACAGCTTGGGAAATCTAGCCCTGAAAAATCTGTGGTAGAGCGATCTGGCACAACAGAACAACCACGATGGGCTCCAACAGAGTCTGGTGCATGAAATGGTGCCCATGAGATCATTAATGTTGACATGACCTGGAGCACTCATTAGTTTTCCTGAGAGAAGTGCGAGATCTGAACCATCTTTAGCCACCTCTACTTTTGAGGTGGTGTGAAAATGAAATTTGCCCAGACCTCTGCTGACAACTTCACCTGGACTGAGCAGCATTTGCAGATTCAGACCATGGGATGAGAGACTACGTAAAAAACATTTCACAATTGAGTCTGTAAGAATATTTTTAATGTGTTTTATTTATATTTTTGTCAAAGGCCAAGGTCATTTCCTACTGTTCAATCTTGTTTGTTTATAAAAATACATGCCTTTATCCCACAGTCCAAAGTGACCTAATTCAGATCTCCAAATTGAGATCCATATTGACTTAAGCCATCAGAGCAGGTTTTACCCTCAGTTAGATCACTGCAATTGGTTTTGTGGTTTCTCTGTCCTAACAGGAGTTGATCCAAGAGGAATTTCACTTTCCTGAAAAAAGCAGAGGTCGGGGTTTGACTTCAATAGGTCTGCATGGCTGCTGTTGGGCAGCTGTTGTCCTGTGACTCTTTGATTGGCACCAGTTCAGGCAGCTTGAGGACACACATTATCAGCTTCTTTATATCCCGGGAAACACCATATCCTTCCCAGAGAGCTCTGCATGGATGAGGTGCTTGATTAAGTGCAGGTTTAGGCCCTACTACTGGTGAGGGGACACATCCAAGCAAGCAAAGGCCAAGTCTCAGGAAATTTAGGCCTCAGTTCAGGCTCACATTAAGCCAAGTCCTTCTCCCTTCACGGATCTAGTTCCAGAAAAAAAGATCTTTGTTTGATAATTTTCTTCTCTACTCCCTGCTGACTGCTGTTTTTTAAGGAAAAACCCTGCTAAGAAATAATCACTATATAAAATGTTGCTTAAAATATTTTGTATACTTTGAAGTGCAAATGTGTGACTCATAGGTCAGATAAGTTGTGCAAACTGAGAAAATAAGAATCTTTTCTTGACATCAACAGGAAAAAAAAACAACAAATTATAATCAAAAACCTGAAAATAATCTATATTGTGTATTTTTTGTATTATTTCTTCTTTTCCCCAGTGTGTGACAGGAATCCATTTAAATCCTTAATGTACCTAAGTGCACAAAGTCACTGAAAATCAGTGTTCTTCCTTATCTGTTATCTTTGCCATGTTAATAATAGTATTTTTTGTATAATATGTAAAACAGTATGTGGGAATGGCTTAGCGTGCTTCTTAGTCATGGTTGTTTTCACTGCCAGAGGAACCCACATACCGATTTTGAAAAGGTCAGATTGTATAGCATTCTAAGGGAAATCAATGCTTAGTTCCATTGATTTATTTATTTGCAAAAGTTGCTCTAACTTAAATCACGAGTATCTATCAAATTCCAGATTAGTTTATGTGAAATTTCTATGGAAAAAATAATGCATTGTCAGTCATAAATAGCCATGTTAAATTTTGTGCTTTTGCAAACACTTATGCTACCCTTATAAGATCAGACCAAAAATGCAGGATTTAACTCATCAGTTAATTCACATTATTTGAAAGCCATATCTTGCTGCAGTCATTTCACTGACTCTTGTGTTTGAAGCTCCTAGTTTTAGACTGAAACTAAAGGCATGGCTTAGTGCACTAATCTGCATAAGAATATTACAGTGTATTTACAATTACACATTGTACTGTGCAACTTGCAATTTCAACATCTTATTAGTGTTACTATGGGGTTTACACTAGTGGCTGAAGTTACTCATTGGTGCTCAATACAGCTCAAAGTGGGTGTTATGTGAAGAGTTCAAATGCTGAATTTATTTAGGTATGGAAGATAAAATTATTTAACCGAATAAAGCAAGCAAACTATTTTCAAACAGGAATGTATGCTTATGTCCATTCAAAAATATAAGCATTTTATAACCAAGCTATGTATTATTTTAGACTAGGACAGAGTATGCCTATACCTACATTTAGTTTGCATGATAATTAGTTTTACCTGAAGATGTAGTTTAGATTCCTGTCTATCTGACGTATTAGATAAGATTCTTCTTAATATTGCACCATTTCCTGGTAGTATTCAGTAGTTACAATTGGGCAAAGAATGCCTGTGGCATTCCACATTGATCTGTAGATGAAAAAAACAGCTTACAGTGAATAATATGCCACAATTACTAGCTCATGAGTTAATGAGTTAATATTAATGACGTATTTTCCATCTAATGTGACAGTAGGAGCTAACTTAATATTTTCAGTTAATTAATGTCACTTAAAGATTCAAGAGCTAAGCACTGCTAACAGAACATACAGCTACATAAAAAAAATCATTGGGGTAGCCTGTGTCTCTCATCTGACTGGAGGCGATTAGGCTGTATAATCTCAATCATTATTATGTTATCTGATTATTCACGTATTTACTGGTTCCTGCAATAAGTTATAATATAAGGAGAGTCCTGTCTTTGTGACTTTGAGTCTAGCTAGGGGACACTGTCTTTCCTGGCTGATCTGTCCAGACAACTCATTTACAGAAGCAATCCAAATGGAGCATTTTCTATCTAATGTTGAAGACTGGAGTTTTCTAATCCATTTAACTGCATAAGAGTGTGATTCAATTGCTTGAACACAGACAGATACCCTATAAGATCAGTTGGACTTTCAACGAACTGGGGAGCTGTGTCTCTCCTGCCAGTGGTCCTTGGATGTTCAGATGCCCAAAGGCATCTCAGATGGCACTAGAAATCTGTTTTGAGTGTGAGTGTGGTGTGGTGAGAACAGGTTTTTTTTATTGTCCTGATTTAGGCTGTGGCAATTGGAGACATGACTCTCCAGCAGCTATCCCCAGAAAGACACGATTTGCTCACTTTATTACTCTTTTCCTTTTTCTTTATCCTCCTCTTCCCCACTCCAATTTCCCTCCAGGTAAACAACCTGCCCCTAATTTCTTCTTTCCTGTTTGTCCCAGTCCTACATCCATATCCAGATTTCACACTGCCCTTACAGGGTATTTCTGATGCAGATGCCTAGGCACTGTTGGTCGTGCAAGAGAGAACTTGCTCCCTTCACCACCTGTGAGATGCAGCCATCCCTCATAACGCTATCTGCAACATTTGCCAGCTTCTCACATTACCTGCCACATACGTCTGGCAATTTCTCATGTTGCTGTGCTCTCATGTCCAGTAGTTTTCCACGCTCACTTAGCTTAACCCAAGGTCAGTGGGTTAGTGATTTGCTTGCAGCCCTAACAAAGATACTGAGCTTTATTCCTGACCTAACCCTGAAGTTGAGTGGGAAAATGCTTTCTAAGTCATGGACAAGAGAAATATAAAGGGAAAATCAAATCTGTTTAGTGTTGAGTAAGATGATAGGTCACAGTGCAGATGGCTGTGTGACCACATGAAGACTATATTTGTCTAGATGAGAAGGGACCCACTGGTATTCTTAATCATTGACTGTTACTAAGAAGTCTTCAGGACTAAAAAGAATGGAGGGAAAAAAAGACTTAAACATAGTCGTGTTATTTTTTTGGAGAAATTCCAAAGATATGGCCTGCAAGGCTCTTGTTTCTGAATTGCTCTCAGATGTCAAGTCCCAAAGACTCAAGTTTATCTATGATTTCTTTGTAAGATTGGTAGGTGGTAATTTCATTAATATGTGTTATACTTAGTTATGTTTCCTTCTTGTCAACCCAAACAGGAGATAGCTTGCACTTTGCAAAGTCTGGCAGAGATAGGGAGCTGGACGAAAGCCAGGGAATTGGGTTCATTCCAGAGCTTCAAACTGCTTCACAATGATTGGCCTGGAAATGAGTTTTGAGGAACTTTTATTCAGGGATTCATTTATTCAAATGCTTCGTTACTCTCTGAGTCTTAATAGCTTCAAACTGTTCTGCACTTGCCCTATAATGCGAAGAGCTGGGAATACCCTGTTCCGAAAACAAGAGAAAACCAAACCAAACCCTCTTGCCATGCCAAGAGTGTGGTTGCATAAGCTCATCTCTGCCAAAAAAAAAAACAGAGGGGGGAGAGATGCCTTCCCATTTCCTTTATTTATTGACCAGTCTCAGCAGTGCATTTCTTCTGACTGCCATGTGCAGGCACTTGTGCTTGTTAGATCCCTCTGTGAGGACATTCAACTCACAAAAAATGTCAGAAATGAGCCATATAAAAACATAGGTAATTCTCTCCACTTTCCTGGGCTGTATTGATTCTCTGAAGGGTTCTGCAGCAGTCAAGAAAAGAAGATAGGGCAGGGGAGCAAGGAGAGAATGACAGGTGATATGGCAGATGTTGGCTAGTTGTCTCAGGTGGCTCTTGGAGCCACCTAAGATGGCCTGTATTATGGGTAAGAGCTGTGATGTCTCCAGGCTAGTGCTACAAAACTTGAGATTCATGAGCCACTTGAAATTGAAGCTACAGCCTTAATTCAGCTGATTTTCTTTTAGTCAGTATGGTTTTCTCGGGATAAATTCCACCCGCAGTTTGTTCCCCAACAATGTCAGCAATTAAAGGCACTGTTTACTATCTACAAAGCCCTAAATAGTTGAAATCTAATTACCTCCAAAAGCCTTTGCTTCTTTTGTCCTGTGGTGACCCTGTTTAAGTAGAATTGCTTTGGACAACTTTCCTAGGAATGAACTTTGAGGAAGCTGGAAGCAAAGTATTGTCTCTAGAAGGCATTTTTCTGAAGGATTCACTTCTGTCAAAATATTTGCTGAGCCTGAACTTGCCCACATTTGGTACATTATGTAAAATAATTATCTTTGCCCAAGTTCTCCACAAATAACAGGCCCAGGAATTCTTGGCATTTGATCTATTGTTGTCTATCTTTAACACTGTGTGCCTGCACCCGGCCCGACGCCATTTGACGCTCCAGTGGACTTCACAAATCCACAGCTCAGTGTCTTTGCTCATACTGTTCGCGTGAGGCATGAGGATTTGAACTCCCCAAGAGGAAGGTACATAAAAGTGAATTTCTCTTCTTGGGCCAGTCCCAGAATTCAAGACTGCCACACTTTTTAGGTCAGGATGCACATGTCTTGTCTGGTGGACATTTCCTTGGGTTGGTGAAGACCCTAACCACACCCAAACAGGAAGCCACAAGAAACCTGAAGCCATTTGGCTTTGTCTTGCTGTGCCTTTGAGATATATTCAAAAACCACAACCAATGTGATCCCAGTGGCATTAGGAATATATGCTGCACATCTGTGTGGCCTATTCGATGAACTGCTGATAATAACAAGTCTCTTTTCCCTCCAAATTCTGCCATAATCTATGTTGTTGCTGTACTATTTCTGAAAAATCTCAGTGTGGTTTGCTAACACTCTGCAAATGTGAAGGAAGGATGGAGGGAACCAGTGCCCTCCTATTTCTTATTCACCCACACATCCGAGCTAGTATTGTCCAACATCCTGAGAAACCCTATGGTGCTGTGGAATATTTGGATCTTCATGACAACAGTGCCAGAGTTGTCATAAGGAAGGGGAAGCAACTAAGAACTTCTGAAGATTCCTTCCAGCTTTCAGTTGGGGTCTGTTTGTGTTTCAGAAGATGATCTCTCTCAAAATGTTACAATAGATTCATAGAAAATGCAGCTTCTTCTTGCAGTTGCATTGACTTCATCTTGACTGTGACATTTATCTTCCTTTTAGCTCTATTATATTTTAGTGGTATGGTCTTTGCATAATTTTATACTTGTATACTTGTGCAGATACCTACAGGTTATTGTATGGTTTTGCTGAAAATAGGTAGAACACTTTTATATGCATCCAAAATTACATTTTTATGTCTGATTCATTTCCATTCATTTGCCTAGATTTTTGAGATCCTAAACCTTTTGCACTATTTGGATATTTGGATGTTTGTATCATATCTATTGTTTATCTAAGTTTTATTCAGTTATAGACAGTATTGAGTCGTCACAGAAAAAAGGAATTCATGTCAACATATTTATGGATTTTTTTTCTTTTAGAAACAATTAATTATACTTCAAATGTCATGGTGAATAATTACTTAGTGGAAATGATATTTCATGCAATGTATTTTATCTCCAGCTAATCTTTCACAGACTTCAGTAATCCATGATATTCATTCATTTGTTTTTAGATCACCTTGACAACCATTGGCTATGGAGACAAAACTCCTCTAACTTGGCTTGGAAGGTTGCTTTCCGCAGGATTTGCTCTCCTTGGCATTTCTTTCTTTGCACTACCTGCTGTGAGTATCCTTACAAAATTTGTAAAATCTAACAGAAACCTTGTAGTTCCTACTGCTGTTACAGTGCAAAAAGCTGCCTGCATGAAGAGCGACTGTTTAATGCCTTTTTTATCTGTGACAACATTGATGAAGCCCAAATGAAAGGACTGTAGCTATTGCTGTCATTGCCTGACATTTTGTGAGTCTGAAAAGAACAAAACTGGGAAATAATCCTAAATTAGATAGCACTTTGTAAGGATGAAATTCTTTCTTTTCTTTTCTTACAAATTGTGTCTCAATTGTGGAATTATACTTCTTTCCTTTTGAATTTTGGAATAATTCAGCAGATAGATACATTTTTCTGAATTAGAGTCTCTTTAAAAAAGTGGAATATTTCTAACAGGTTGTCTAGCATGAGTGTATTCAGACTACCAGTTTACAGCAGCGGAAGGCATTAAATCAAGTAAATTTTATCATAGTTGAATACAAAAATGCAATTCTTCTTTTCTGTGAATCTTAATAAATAGGCATGATGGTTTATTTTTAGTACTTTTATTAATATTAAAAAGACTTTAATGCAAATGGGAATCATCTAATGACTAAATTCCATAAATAACATTTCATTTTTCACTGTAGTACCCAGCTGTGAAAGACTAAATTTCCTTTCTTTTTTAAGTGAGTATTGAATAAGCATGAAATCAGAAGTGACATTCCTATTTTGTTGTATTACATCCAGCATAATATATGTGGGAAATCAGTATTTTAAAACTGAGATTCATTATCTATAGACCATTATAAAATGTGTGGTACAATAATGCATTTGTTTTTAACTGTATAGACAAACCAACATTAAAAAACGCATTTACCAGCAGTACTGAATCATCTAGAATACTATATGCATTTCTTACATTAAGAATAGAGAGTATTTTAGTATCTCTGACATATCACAGTGTATTATAATACATTACCTGTTTGTGAATCTTGACATTTGATGGCAGCTACTGTAATTAATTCTCTTTGTTACCTAGTCACCACTCCCAGAAAACGTCGTTTTAGCAGGACTGCCAGGGAATAAAGCTACTGAATGTGTGAAAAACAACTTTGTGTATTAGAGAAGTCAGAACTTTTATTCCTAATATACTCCATCCTGACTAAGAATCAAGTGTCACTATTCTTGCTTATAATGCAGACATGTTCAGTAGAAGTATTACACTCCTTGCAGGCGAAGGAAGGAAAATCCTCAGCCTTCAGTTCTCTTCAGCAGGAGTCCAATTTATCTGACATATTCAACATTAAAAAAATAGCCAAAAGGGGAGAGATTGCAGCATCAGCTTTTTTCATACCCTGTCAAATGAACAAGAAAGATTATTTAGATGGGAGTAAGAGGAAATGATGTTAATCTGTTAAGCAAGGAGTATTCTAACTTTTTTAAAAGCAAAAGCAAAAGACTGTAGCACAAGTCCAAGTGATGGTTAGGATGAGCTGTCAGTGATAGTACCACAGATGGGCTCATTTCAGTAGGGAGCCTCCTGTTTTGCTCTGTACTAGCCCTCCCGTTAAGCTATGTAGTGTAATAAATGTGCTTTCTAAAGTAATCACATCAAACAAAGCCCCACAAAGCCTTTCCAATTGACTATGGACATGCATTGAAAAAGCTACCTACAAAAGCTACCTGTGTAATGATAAAATGGTGTATTGCATTGCAGGGCATCCTTGGCTCAGGATTTGCATTAAAAGTGCAGGAACAGCATCGTCAGAAACACTTTGAGAAAAGAAGGAATCCAGCTGCTAGTTTAATTCAGGTAAATATGAACTCAATTAAAAGATAATTGTGGTTATTTAAATACACATTTGAAGCAAATTTTATCATTTCAAGTTGGAAGATCAAGTTTTGTGGAAATAATGTTTGTTGGATTTAATGGTACCATTAAATGACTTTGTTCTTTCTCTTGTAATTGCCATATGGGTCTATAATTCTGTATGCAGCATTTCTGAGTGAAATTCATGAGTCCTATCCACGACCAACAAAGATGATTAAGGGACTGGAGCATCTCTCGTATGAGGAGAGACTGCGTGAATTGGGCCTGTTCAGCTTAGAGAAGAGAAGGCTGAGAGGGGATCTTATTAACATGTATAAATACATGAAGGAGGATTGTA
>JAUBOD010000810.1:2443284-2457392 GCA_032353885.1 Nothura maculosa
ATTTAATACTGAGCTGTGTAATACAGATATACTTTTCTCAGTTTCTTTAGAACATAGGAAGTATTTGGTGTGAATATTATTTGAACATAAAAGTCCATAGAGAAAGTGCTGGAAACTGCAGGGCTACTTAGTGTAGCAGATGGAAGCATAAAAATTATCTCTGGCTATAAGCCAATATCAAACAGTTTCATATTAAAAATAATGCACAGTAAGAATGATTAACCAGTAGAAGACCTCATAAAGTGGCACTTTCTTCATCTGCTGCTGAAGACTAAATGTATTTCTACATATTTTACGGTGGTGTTAGGCTGAATGCAGGATGCCTGTGTGAAATGCAATGGTTCTAAGTATATAGGAAGCCAGGCTCACTGACTTAGCTCTTAATTCTAACCTGAAATATCCTTCATGACATGGCAATACATGTGATATTTTTTTCATTTTATTGCAACTTCAGTGCCAGCAACAGAAAGTGCCTGTTTGTAGCTGAATAGTTTTTAAAGCTAATGCTAGTTCAAGGAGTCTACCTTTTTAAAATACACTGGATTTAGGATTAGTGCAGAGTGGGGATAATACTGAGACTACTCTGGCTTTTCCATGCTGCTATAATTTTTGCATTTAACATCTATTTGATGTTAAACATTTCTAAATGAGAACTGGACTTTATGTTTCTCTTCATACCAATACATGAAGAGATATATATCACCAGATAGAATGGAAAAGAGAGATTCATGTCTAAGAATTCCCTTCTTTCGTCAAGGCTGATGCCACAAATATCAGTGCAAAGGATCTGGAGAGTCCTTTAAAGTAATACTTAACCAGGATCACCATCTGACTTCTCTTGGGCTTTGGTTGATACATGCCAATATCTATGCCTATGCCTATATGCCTTTGTCTATGCCTATATAGCTTCACTGTAGCAGGAAAATGTGTTATGGGAAGGAAGGAAGGAATGAAGAAAGGAAAGATATCTAGAAAACTTTTAAAAGGTGTCAGCACAGTTGCTGAGCTAGTACATACTAATATATTATGCTGACATCATGGAAACTGTACCAGTTTGCTGAACTGAGAATATGTCTTAATATCCACATGCAGTTATAAATCTAAATGGTGAAATCTAAATTCAGTGTTCTGCTTTGTAGTCTCACAAAAAGTGGTATCACCTTTGAGATGATTTATTTCAGTTTTAAGCATCCAGCAAGCTTCAAACCACAGAGAATACTTCGCTTTTCTTCTAAATGTTTTTTGTCTGGTTTTCAGCATTGTTTACAAAATGTATTACGACACTTTCTTTACCTCAGACTGCAAGCGTGTGTGGGCTTCCCCCATGGGATATTCACAAATAAATCACTGCATTGCTGATTGAGCTCCTTTATGGGCTGGATGTCTTTTAGCACTTCCACACAGCTAGTAACTCTCACTTTCCCATGTTAACAATACACCGAAGCGTTGCTGGGTTTCAACTGGTAGCAATATTTTCTGTGTCAATGTGATAGCTCACATCCCAGTCTGAGCAAACTCAGCTCTCTCCATACTCAGTGCAGTGGCATTGGCACTTCATGTTCTTGGTTCCTTTGTGCTTTTCTATTGTTTCCCCATACCAGGCTACTTGGCGGTTTTATTCTACCGATGCCAGCCGAACAAACCTGACAGCCACCTGGCGATATTATGAAAGTATTCTTCCTCCCCTCAGGCATGTATCAGTGCTATGAATGATAAAAGAAAGCCATGACTTGTATTGGTTACTAATCTGCTTTTCAATTTTTTGTTTCATCCCCTGCTCCCTCTTGCCTTGTTTTTCTTTTTTATCATATATCCTGCACGTAGTGTGTATGGCGTAGTTATGCGGCTGATGAGAAATCGGTTTCCATTGCTACCTGGAAGCCTCATTTGAAGGCCTTGCATACCTGCAGCCCTACAAAGTAGGTACAACTATGGCAGCTGGTGCTGTTCTTGATGTCTGTTCAAGCTTTTAGAGAATTAGTATTTGTCTGTTTTGTCTTGTTTTGTCTTCTGCAGTCCTCTCATTAAAAATTCCAACTAACAAGTCAGGCCAGTGTTATCTAGGAACCTAGTATAGTGGGACAAATAACAAGTCATCTTGAAATATATCAATGAGCATAGGCATTAGAAACATTCTCTCCCACAAAAATTAAGGTTATATCAAGGTTATGTCAAAAATGTCAAGGTTAACATTTTCCTGCTGTCCATGTTCCACAGCAGCAGTGCTTTACCAACAATCAGAACTCCATTTTGAAGTTGCACTAATTCCTCCTACATGCTCTTGGTCAAGATATATTATTATTTATAACAGGCTTATAGAAGAACACATCTCCTGGAGAATACTCTTATTGCTGGGCAAAAAGGGCTCCCTTCAGGCTTGATCCTGAGCCAAAGTTGGGTATAAATCCATGTTCTTTTCTATAAACATGAGTTTGTCCCCCCTGAAGGTCAGAGATGAAGGTCCCTGACGTGAGGGAGTAGGGAGCTCAACTCACTGCCACTGCTCATGCCGAGAGCACCCCAAATGCATCCACTGCAGGTCTCTCCAAGTCCTACTTCCCATGGCTCAGCACCAGCTGCTCTTTTGCTAAATGTGCTGGATGGGCACCAGGGCCAGGGATGGGCAATGAAATGTGCCCCTTCCTCTTCCTCTGAAAGAGGCCTGCATGCCCAAAAGCGTATATGCTGGGAGGCCCCGTCCCTACTCATTTGTGCCATGACATGCACAACTCTTGGTCCAGTCACTTCTGTGTTAGGATCCACAATCTTTTGAGCAAATAGACATTTGAACGGGATTTTTCCTTTTATCAATATATTTGTTAGCCCAGTACCAAATTCTTACTAAGGGGGAAGTTATAAGATTAATACAGATCTTATTCCTTAAGTTATTCAGTATTTTTACCTTCTTTGCCCAGACTGCATCCATGTTTTAGGCCATAGCAACAAGGGGGAGAAAACATCATGACATTCAGTATCTCCTTAGGAGAAATCACAGCCCCTATTATACACACAGTAAGTGGAAGGTAACCTAAAAGACTTAACTGTGACAGTCTGACAAACAAAAAAGTACATAGATATATTTTTTTATTTGCTTATTTGTTTGGGTGAGAAGTCACAGAGTACTGGTAGTCGAGGACAATTCACTAGTTCACTATTCACAAGTATAATATTTAGCAGAAGGTAGTAAATTGATTGATCCTATACAGGGTGTAAGTCAGGGAATAAAAAGTATTAGATAAATATTAAAAAGAAATGCAATGAGAGCCTTATAGGAAAGCTATGATAAGCGTCCTAACTGTTGTTATTGCAGACAGTTCAAGAGAATTAGTGGTTTCTCTCAAAACTGGGTGATGAACATCCACATGACAGTGAAAAGGTAATCGTGTGCCAAGAAGCTCAGCCAAATAAAGGTTTGGCTGAGTACCCAAAGCTGATCTTTGAATTTCAAAGAGTTGACAAGAACAGAGCCATAAGTAATCCATTACCACAACTATAATTCCAAAATGCTTCAAACTAAAAGGAGCTTTTAGATTAAAAGTTACATGGAATATTGATTTTAATAAGTAATTCTTTTGCTACATACAAACAGGTTGAAGGCAACATTTGTATAAAGAAATGTATATGAAATTTTAGAAATAATTACATAAGCCATGACACTATATCCCTAAAAAACCTAAATCCTAACCTAAAAAATCTAAAATGATTGTCCCTCAAAAAGTGCACCTAATTGTTATTTTAAATAAGCATATTGCTGTAATATCCTAAAACTAAACCATTTTATTTACTAGAAATAACCTTATCTAATAAGAGTCTACAGCCTTCTGTTATATATGTGTCAGCAATGCATTTTGCCTAAGTGCTTTGCCAACTCAGTCTGCAGTGGTATGTACGGAGCATGTTATGCATGTGTTAAAACAACTGAAAAGTTTATTTTTCAAAAGCATTGTAGTTACAAGTCTTGCTTGAATGTTTTTGTGGTTGCCCTGTAATGTGTGTGTTGTACACTATTTTAACATACTCATTTACAGTTTAGCATATATCTAACATCATCTGTAACTAAGTAATGTGATTACTATCTGCATAACAAATATGTTTTTCCCTCCCACTCCCTGACCTGAAGAAAAGAACAAGGGGAAGCTTCTAGCAGGTTTGTAGCTTCTTTTATTTCTTATATCTTCTAAATCTTTTTCTTCTTAAAGAGCTTTAATAGGCAATAGGCTCAATGAATTGTAACGCTTTACTGATAATACAGATCTCATTTGTATCTAGCTTACACTGATAGGATAGAGCTGCAGGGATTTGCTTCTTTGTCTCAGTTTTTTCATGGGAAAACTAGGTTTTATTTTTTTAGCCATATGCCTGACGTTGCTCTTGGTGTGGCAGTAGCAGATGAGGAGCAGCACAGTCTGCACAGCCTCCGTGAGGAAGGATGATGCAGCATCGCAGGGGATGCCACAGGGTGAAGACAGACCTGGAGGCAGGTGGCCTTGCAGGTCCCCCTTTCCCTCCGCATTCCCTGGCTCCTTCCAGGACAGCAGTCCCTCAGGATGGCCAGCTTTGCAGCTTTGCTCTGCTTTGCAAGCAGCTTACCTGCTTGCCCGCCACAACCATCCTGTGGTAGCTCACAGACATCACCTGCACAGCCTGCTAGCCAGGACATACATTACAGCTATCATATGTTACATATATTACATATATTACATCTCTGTCTTGTCCTCACTCCTCCAACAACAACAAGTTGCCCTGGGCTTTTTGGAAGGCGAGCCCCAAGCTGGGGCATCGGGTGGTTGCGCATCCCTTTATGTTACCATCTCCAAAGCAGAGTTTTAAGAAAGGGCAGTTTATTCCCAGCTTCACCTGTGAGCACTTGGCAGAGACAAATTTACTTATAAGAAGTAGAAGCTAGGTGAGAGAAACACCTAGCTATCAAAATTACATTGCAGGCTCCCTATTCATAATAACAATTGTGATTTTAAAAGAAGTCAATGATTTAGCTTTTTTTTATTTATTTATATTTCACTCTTCAGAGATTCTTATTTAGTATGTGCTCTTACTGCTGTGTATTAGGGTATGTATAAAAATAAACTTGTTAACACAATATTAAAGACTTTTTTTTCCAGTGATTTCTACTAAATAGTGTATTAAAAACTGCATTTATAAAGCCAAGATAAACCTATGCTTTGGCAAAAGAAATAGCAGTGTGCATTTGCCAAGAAAATCCACAATTTTAACCTTTTTCTGAGATCCTAGTCTACAGTAAACAACCTACAGGCCACTCAGTGCTTTTTAAAAAGGTGTGTTTTTGTCAATGGCTGTTCATAGTTCTTACGCTGATATATTGCTGTATGTTTGTGTCATTTAAAATATATGTCGTGTATGTGGTCTTTTGTGGTTAAAGTGTAAATGCAAAAACTGCTGCAACGTACTTAGAGGTAACTGTCCTCACTATTTAACTTGTTTCTTACTGCAATGCTGAGTGACTTGCATGGGATGCTGTGTTAACTAAGTAAGCTGCTGCTTGTTTCACTCTTCAAATTAAGATGTGTTGATACCAGCAGTGCATTGGATTGCTGTCTGAATATGCTCTTTGCTCTTTACTCCATTTTAGTAATAGTGAAGAAAAAGATTTCTTGCTTTAGGTAAAAGATCTTTTTTTAACCTATTAAAATGAATTCTGTGTTTGCAAACACAAATTTTTGTACTTCATCATTTACAGAGACCTGCAGTCTTTCATTAGGTGGCTAAGTTAGGTTGCTGGTGTTTGAGAAAGAGCCTTGTGCTGCTGAAGCTGCAGCTTCATGCTCATTTTAATACAAATATATTCAACACATTCTATTTTCTGTTTCTCAAAAGATCACATGTGTTCTACTTAATCATTTATCACAGTAATTAATAGCGGGCAGCCTTTCGGGTGTTTTCCTTGGCTGCAACTGGGCTGGCTCTGAACTCTGGCAGAGCTCTGCAAGCAGCTTAAAATCCTATATGGTAGATTAACTGTATCTATAAATCTGTAGATATTGATCTGTATTTCACTGTATCTATATCTATTTATTTCTGCTCAATTATACATTCTGGCTGAAGTTCTTTCTGTGCAGGGAAACAGCTCCAGACTGATGAATCTTACAACACACTGAGAACAGAAGCGTTTTTAAGCTCTACGTATGCCACTTATTGGTTTTCTGCAAAGAACGAATTTCACCCATCTAGTGCAGGCTTCTTTTATCATTTCAAATAAATACTGAGCCTGAATAAGGATTAGCTACTCAGGCAACTCTCTGTGGTTCAATATGGTTGAGTTTTGCTAGAATAGGAGCTTGGGGACAAAAGTGTATCATCATCCCCTGCTCTGACACATTCAAATACGTTATACTCTGGAATTCTCTCCACACGCTTTTGTATCATCTCTGTTTCTAAAAGTAGATTTAATGTAAATTATTATCTTTGCATGCACCACATGAAAAAAGAAACAACCTGCGATCAAGAATCTAACTTGATTTGGAAAACCTAACCCCTACCTGGTAGCGGATTGTGTAGTAACGTGGTCCTCTATTTCCCCTCACTCCCAGTAAGCTTTGTAGTAATAAACAGAAGCTCTTCAGGATGTACACCCCTCGGAAACATAGGTACTCAGCATCCTGCCTATTCACATGATGTTTGAGAATGCCAACTAACATCAGGTGCATGATTCATTGACTTCCTCTTCTCAGTGCTTTGAAGTTCCTTTCTTCTCCAAAGGACTCCTCTTGTTTCTTGTTCAGTGCTTGTAATTCCCTTCCTTGCTTGTTGCCTGCAATGACATTTATACAGTGGCAATAATACCGTTCTCTGAAGCTCATGCAGCCGGGCAGTTGCAGCACGTTGTGGTTTGCTCAGCCCCGTTTTCCTCCTCTGCCTGAGACTTGAACTTTTGGAATGTATTTTCCTGCTGAGACCCGCAACAGTGGTTGAATATTTAGATAGTGCCATTTCCCAAAGTCCAAGAGGATTTTTATAGCGGTGGTAGTTGAATTCTCTGTCACATAACTAATAATTGGCAAGAAATATTAAGATTCAACATGCTAGGCGATATCAACTGTTAAAACCTATAGGTGCTATTGAGAAGAATCCCCTTGGACACAGCTTTAGAAGCTGTGCCTGCCTCCTGTATTTATAAGGTAGAGAAATGCATGGGAAAACAAACATCTGCTTTGGTTGAATTCTGTTGAAACTGTGTCTCTTACCAAAAACAATAGTTCCTAGATCTTAAGGAGATCTTAAACGGATCTTAAGGGAGAAATCTCTTGATTTATAACTAATGCTTATTACAATTTTTCCATATTAAATAATAAAGTACAAACTGATGATAAAAATGAAGCAAATTAGTTTCTATTTATCAGAAACTGTTTTGAAAAATAAAAAAATACACCAAAAGAAGAAAATAAGAAATTTCTTGGGTTCATGCTTCTAGCATGAGACTGGTGGAGAAGACGTACACATCTGAACTTTAGGTGTCAGACTTTACTGTCCTATTTAGCTCAATTCCATTTAGCTTAATTTCAGTGAAGTCATATGCTGGCTTGATAAGAATCAACAATCTTATCAATTCTCATATATATTGAAAATTAATTGCTGGAAATTGAAATTAATGTTTGATTGCTGATATTGAAAAGCTGAAAAACATCATAAATTGCAATTGGTGAGAAGGTGCTGCAGGTCTGAGGTTGAAGCAGGGCAGAGGATGAATGTGACCACAAATTTAATGGTAGATAGGCAAGTGGGAAATAGGCAAGTGGGATGTGGAATCAAAGAGATGCAGAGCTAAACAAGAATTATAGTTAGATGGCCCATGGAGGATATATAGAGCTATAAATATAGGCAGGAAAAACAAATGTTCATCAGCGCTTATCAATTAAAATAAAATCAAGTCTAGTCATTTGATCCATGACAGAGTAGCGTTGATTGCTCCTGCAGTGAAGCTACAGTGACCTCTAGTGTCGGTAAACACCAATTCTTTCATGAATCACTGATATAAAAGACAAAATTTAAGCGAAAAGAAAAAAAGAAAAAAGAACTAAAGAACTACAAAGTCCTTTGCTGACAGAGGGAAGTGAATGGTTTGTGCATGTCCTGATCCGGAAGAACAATTGGTCAGATCCTACAACTCATCTTTCATAAAACAAAAGATGAGAGAGAAATCATTAGGATCCTTCTCCGAGGTTCCAGCTGTAACTGATCTCCACTGAAACATGCTTCAAGGTTCCAGCATTATCTCCATGAATATATTCCCAAACCTGCAGCCTTCAAGAGAAGGTTATCACTTGAGCCAAAGAGATCACCACTGCTATGGAAGATTGCAATTGAAAGTAATTGTGTATAGAAACTAGCTATAAAAAATGCCAATCAGGAAATATTTATGAGAGAGAGACACAAATCTAAAATAATATATAGAGGACCGGGGACAGTTGTGATGCTATGAAATCCTTGTGTTGCAGAAAGTATTTAGATAGCCATTTTCCATATTCTGTGTTTCTGCCTTCTGGACCAATGTTCAAATTCAGTTTGATGATTTTCAGGAATTTGCAGATTTCTCATTGGTACTAACAGACTCCCATTATCTTAAGGCATTGCCCTTGAACACTTTGTAAAAAGAGAGGAGAAAAGGGGAAGAGAAGAAAGGTAATTGGCTAAGTCCTGCAGGAACTGAAGGATTGTTAGTGGGATCAGTGCTAATCCAACCAACACTAGTTTCAGAGTAAAGGGCCCAAAATTTCAGTGGCCACTACTTCAAGTGAAAAAAAGGCCTCAAAGACATTTGAAATGTCACAGAAGTGGCCTATGGTCTCCACCTGTCAGAAGCCAGGCACTATGCTTTCACTGCAAGAAAAAAAATGGTGAAGATGCCTGAAAAATGCACAGATTCAGTGATTCCTTCTGATAGGTTACTTGCCATGTATAGGAGAGTCTTGTGACATGGTGCTTCCAAGGACAGGGGTTTTAACTTCTCCTGGGCAGGAATTCCCCAGATTGCCGGCAGTGCAGGTTCTGCCTGTGCCAGAACAGGACCCAGGGACTTTGGAAACAGACCACTCCTGAGCGTTTCCCACCAGTCTCAGGATAGGAACAGCGATCCAAGACAGGGGAACTGCTACAGCTGGTGTCTTTGGAGGAACTCAAAGGCCAAACAGAGTTTCTAAACCCCGCATCCTGTTCATGGTTCAGCACTCTCAGCATGAGTCCTTGGCATGCCATTACACTGCCATTGCTGCAAAGCAGGGGGTACTGGTGCACAGTCAGCATTTTAAGTTAATATTTTGATTCTCAGTGTTGCACTTTTGCGAATGTCTCTAGTACAGATGAAGTGTCTGCTGTTCTTTCGCCACTGGCTCATTGCTTTGAGTTGGAGAAGTAAAGATACTCAGGTTAAGTAGCCATTGTGTATCACTCAGTTTTATAAATGAATGGGCCTATAATCACTTGCCTAAATCATTTAAAGGCAGACATTGTTTACATTAATCCAAGTTAATTGACATAAGAACATATGTGCTTTTTTCATTTTTTTTTCTGTTTTCATTTTTAGATTGGAGTTACTGTGATAATAAAAGAAAAAATATGACTTATACCAGTCTTAATTATGGCTAGCTTATTGATTTTCCTTTCATTCGAATTGGTCCAAGAGGAAGAGAGCTGTCCAGAATTTATTTTTTACTTGTAAGATTTGTCAAGAAATTAATAACTTGATTTCATGCTTAAATTACTCTTCCTGAAATTTCAGCCCTAAGATGAGTTAAATATAGCATGTAGGACACATGTCTAGAGATAATACTTATAAGCTCATTTTGATTGTGTTGCTTGTGCTGTATATGGCTAATAAATATTTCCCAGATTATATTTTCATTAAATCCTACAATTCAAAAGATTCCAGAACTGAAAGGCAATTAGGTCATAAAATGTAATTTTCATTGAAAAATACATTTTAGAACTTGCTTTTCTTTCAAATAATGGGTTCTGACGATCTTTTGCATTGAAAACAAAACAGGATTTAGCCCTGCAGGTGTGGGTAACAATTTGTAGCAGAAAGAGATGACATTTCCAGCACCATCATGTGTTTGTTTCAACAATTGCCTACTTTGGACAAGGGAGGAAGGGGGCTAGATTGGAAAATTATACTAAAGGTATTCCTTCAAGTGCTATATACAAACACATTTATCTAATAATCTTTCTTTTGTCATGCTTATTTTATAGCATTCTTGAAACTTAGCTCATTATAAGTATCTCAGCATGTGCTTTGCCTGCAACAAACTGCATCCTTTCAAGTCTCAGTGATGTCTGTATTCAGATTGAAATGCTGTGCTCTTCTCTGCTATGCATGGAAAAGATATCTGATTATCTCAACATTTCACAGCCACAGAAATTTATAATTACATTCCATTTCACATAATTACATATTAACACTGTATTTTAAGAGTGAAGCTGGTTAAACATTTAAAGAAATAATACATTTTAGCATTAGTTAGTTAGCTGCAAAAATCATTTCTGATAAAAAACATCTCCAAGTGACATGCCAAAGTTAAATGCAAAGGCTGCAGGGAAACTAGAAAGTGCCTTGACTTGATATTCAAGTATAATTTACAGGTAGACTGTCTTTGCCACAGACATTTTAAAATAACCCCCCAAATCCTACTCCAATGCTGTAAGTCTAAAGCATCACTTATTCCATCTCTTCCCTTGCAAGAATAGGGTTGACCTTTGGTCAAGAAAGTCTTTTCCCTTGTACAAGTGGAACGTAACCTCACAGATAAAACATGTTTGTTCCAAAGCACGTTTTTGTTTTCCCTTTGTGCCTTCTGCTTCAAGAAGAGCCAGAACAAAATAAGAGCCAAAACAAAAGTGCTAGATAATGAAAAATATATGCAGATAGTTGGGAGGCCCCCAACAGGTTCTACATATGTTTTCAGATGTGAAGAAAGGTAATTTAAGCACCGAGAAAATAGAAAACTCTACATATGTCACATTCAGCTGACTAAAATGGGAAGGTCATGAGCACAGGAAGGAAAATAATCAGTTTACTGTTGGCCAACTGTAAGCTTACAGGCCACCTTTGATCAAGCAGTCACGATCACTAGCTTGGCTGGACTGTTGTAACTGTCTTAAAGAAGTGCCTGCTGCAGGTGACAAGTTACAAACTTAATCTCAGGTAATGACTTTATTGAGCACACAGTTTAACATTGCATTTCCATTAATCAGTCATCATACTGATCACAGTCCTCTCTTGGATGTCTTGTTACTCCTGGTTTTGTCTTGTGCAAGTAAGTGCTGTAACACGGGATTCTGAATAAGAGTATTCACTAACTATGCACATGAAATGTTGGAAAGTGCCACATCTTTAAAAAGCATGAATATACTAACAGCAATATTCCTGGCTGCTTTAATAAATACATGGCATGCAGTAATAATAAATACTTTTTTTTCCTTGTTTATCTGTAAAGATGGTCAGAAATGCACTGAGCTGGGCCAACTAACATAGAAATAAACCTGATAAAAATTCAAAGAATAAGAAAAAAAAGATTACTCTATAATCATTTGCTTGATTTTGTTTCTGTCTTAATTTTAATTTCCATTACAACACTATTCTGTCCTGTAAGATAGACAGTTATTGATAATACTGCTATCAAACAACAATAATTTCTAATCAGTTCCATTCCCAGATGAAATAAATTCTAGAAGTAACTGATTCATACTGTCTACAATTTTTAGAAATTATTTGTATAGTATATGATAGAAGAAGATGGAGTGCAAGAATTGTAGAATAAAACATATTTCTCTTCTTCACAGTCAAAAATTAAGTTTCAAAGAGCGTGTCCGGATGGCCAGCCCACGAGGTCAGAGCATTAAGAACAGGCAGTCTTCCGTCGGGGACCGCCGGTCACCAAGCGCGGACATTGCTACGGAAGGGAGCCCGACCAAGGTTCAGAAGAGCTGGAGCTTCAATGACCGGACGCGTTTCAGGCCCTCATTGCGGCTGAAGAGTTCCCAGCCAAAACCAGTGGTTGATGGTAGGAATTTTTAATGCCTAGTTTTGCACTGCACACTGTTCCTGCGCTGCTCATGCCCTCGAACAACGGGGCTTTGAATGAGAACCATTCAATACATGTGGAAAGCAGCACAGTCCTTACATCGTTGAAGAGGGACATCAAAGAGGGAAGAGATATTAGAGAGCTTCAAACAGGGTGCTGAGGTCATGGCAGATATTTGGGATGTTACTTCTGTCCCATGTTTCCTCAGGGATTTGGATTTCTTTAGTCACTCTTTTTCCCCACTTGGGAATTTTTATTGTTTTATTGTTTCCTATGGGGTTCACTGACAAAAAATAAGGGTAACTATCTTTGGAAGGAGAGAGTGACCCTGACTATGTGTGAAAGGTACAGGGTGAATCAGTTGATCAAAATAAAGAAGTGGGACTTTAAATCCTTTCTGTGATAGCAGTCGTGCATGCCACTTCGAGCAATTGCCGGTAAAAATATTCGGACAAGAGTGTAATTTTAGTATCTATTTCTTTTTTACAGCACATGTTATCACAGACATGTAGGTTAGCAAAAATACCCATAGAATTGAAATGCCCCATCTTTGTCTAATAAAATCTTATACAACACTTATCTTCAGGAAAAGCCTGTGTAAATAAACTTTTCCTGGAGGGCTAACGAGACAAACTTTAGTGTTGCTAAGGTCAGCCCCTGCAGAGAGCCTCAGAGACACAAATCCTGAGCTCATGTGTGTAACAGCAAGCCACTGGCGTGTACCATGCCATCCATCTCTTGAGGCCCTCATTACTCAGGTGACTCACCATCCTTTGCACCTTTCTGGGGCAAATGGCCTGGATGGTCTTCCAGGGAAATCACAGTATGCAGGGTATGTGGTGCCTGCCTCACACCAGTGCAGCGTCAGGACATCCCAGTTGCCCAGAAAGGAGAAATCAGGAGACCCTGGAGCTACCGGAGTGTCAGAGTGAATGTAATTGAAGGAATACTTTCTAAATGTAACCTTCCTATGTAATCAGTTAGATAGTATGCCTGTCTCCCCAAAAGACAAGCCAGAAATGACTTCATAGGTTAAACCCCTGTAACTTGCACAGCCTCTGGAAGTGAAGTAACAGCAGAGCAATTTGTTGAGCACACTGCCAGTGCCTCAGCAGCTCACATGTGTTCCAGTCCCTCAGCCTATACCTCTCGCAGGAGCCCATTTACTTTTTCATCAGCCCATTTGTCATAGAAGTATTTTGTAAGTGTTGCCCTAGATTTCGTCTTGTACATATTGTCATTTACAGGAACCATCTGCACGAGAAGATCATGTTCCCTGCTAGTGTCTCTGCTTGATGGAAAGGGTGGCATAAATGGCATCTCAGGCATTTCTGTAGATATAATATAATAACAACAGCAAGGAGCTTATTGCTGTCTATAAAGCCCTAAAGATCTTCGAGAGCGAATGCAAACTGTTTCCATGTCAGCAGTTTCCAGCCACAAGTCCACCCTTATGAAAAAGGGCCAATAGATATGACCAATTTTTCATCGGTGGCAGGAGGAACAGCTTCCATTGTCCTCAGCGTGTAGGCGAATGCCCAGTTTCCACTCTGGGACCCAGTCCAGCTACTTCTAGGACTGGTATCATCAAATGGATGTCTCATATGCTCACTGTCAGGAGGCACTCCCTACTACTTCGCACAACACATTTGCAGCAAAACACAGGCACTATCAACCTGGATACGGTCTTTTATTTTTTTTCCCATGTTTGTTGCCAGTTTCACATTTTTTATTATTTCTGCAACTGACAGCTTAATGGAAAGGACCTAGAGTTTACATCTTTAGCTTAGAACCTCTTGCATTTTTAAGTGGGTGAAAATAAAGCATTAGGAGCACTTTATTCATCTCTCTCAGTCGTTAGGTCCTCTAGTCTTCCTCCTTGAGGAATTTTCTGGCTGAAGGATTAATCATTTTGGCACGCTGATATTCCAGTGGCACAAGAAGCCACTCTTTCCTGGATGAAGATCTGGACTCTAAACAATACCCTGGAACTGCTTCTTCTGGTGATGTTTATCTCTTTTTAGTGTGTTTAAGGATGAAAAAGTATTTGCAATG
>JAUBOD010000810.1:2464821-2481154 GCA_032353885.1 Nothura maculosa
AGATGTTCCAGGCCCCTGATCATCCTGGTAGCCCTGCGCTGGACTCTCTCCAGCAGCTCCACATCTCTCTTGTACTGCGGAGCCCAGAACTGGACACAGTGCTCCAGGTGTGGCCTCACCAGGGCTGAGTAGAGGGGGATAATCACCTCCCTTGACCTGCTGGAGACACTCTTCTTGAAGCACTCCAGGATCCCATTGGCCTTCCTGGCCACCAGGCACACTGCTGCCTTCATCTTTATTTACAGTCTTTTTGAAAAAGAAATTTACAAAAAAAATGTACTCCGACACTTTTGTGTGATTCTGCCTCATATTTATGTATGATAAAGCTCCACTAAGATGGTTTGCTTGTGGTGTTTCTGGCTTACATTTTAAATAACAGCATGAATACAGGGAGAAACACAAGACTGGGAAGAAATCTCCCCTGTTACTGAGTGTTACAGAATCCTATCCTTTTTCTCTATTTCATGTGTTGCTTTTTCGTTTTACAACCTTTTCCTGAGGCACTTACAGGTTGAAATACACCTCCCATGAGTCAGAGTCACTCCACTGGGGAACCTGGGCTTTATGCAGGGGAAGGGAGACTGGTGAGAGAAAAAAGAAAAACAGTTTCTTTCTCCCTGAAGACAGCCTTGCTACACTTCCAAACCTTCAAGACAAACATGACTTACTGCCATGTAGTGTTGTTTTCCTCCTACTGCATTCGCACTCCAGGCCACTGGAGGCTTGTAAGTCGTTCTGGTTGTACATCCATCCCTGTGTGCTGCATTTGCTGAGGTACCAGAGCACTGCTGGGACCTCTAATTAATTTGTAAATGGGAGCGCTGCAGAGTTAGGAAAGGAAAGAGGATCAATTTCTGTCAGGCAAATAGATTCCGAAACTTGGCTTAAGATCCTATTTCAAAGGCAAAGTGCAGTATTTACATGGCTGAGAAATTTAAGAGGTGGCAGTTGATTCATGATGGATGTCATACACTATTGATTTCTGCCAAAAAGGTATTTCATTTATTCTACCTGTATTAAAATGTTGAATCATTCCACTGCCTCCACAGTAAATGAAATGGATCTCCTGCTTTGTCTTAAATGTCACGTTCATTCATGGTGATAAAACAAAAAAAAAAATCCAACTTCATTGCCTGGTGATTCTGCCACCACATGCATTAGCTCAGCACTTTCCCTTAAAACAGTGATTTTGGTGAAAATGAAGTTGGAGGCCAGGAAGGTACACACTGCTACTACACTGTTCTGTTAAGCTGAAGAATAAGAGGGCTCTTCCTCACTTCTGCCCTTTATCAGTCTGCTTGGCACATGGTTCTGCTGTCTGGGCTGTCCGGACCTCTCATGACACAAGTGCAAACACAGACAAGTGCATCAATACAATCCATCAAGCTCGGTCTTACTTTGATTTATGTTTTTTTCCAGAACCACTATTCAGTTAGAAAAAATACGTAAGGAAAAGTTTTCTTAATGCTTCTTGTTTGGTCTTCTGTTATATTTTGCAGCTGACACAACGCTGGGAACAGATGATGTTTATGATGATAAAGGGTGCCAGTGTGATGTATCAGTAGAAGATCTGACCCCTGCTCTTAAAACTGTCATCCGTGCAATCAGGTGAGTGAATAAATAAATATCTGAGATTTCTGTAATTTTCATATTAAATGATGTCAATTAATAACACAGTGAACATCTTATATGGCTTTGTTACATCGCTAGTAGGTTTGGTATATAGTTATTTTATAGGTATATAGTATAGTTAGTTTGTTCTTCCATTTCCTCAGTGTTTTTATTAAGAGTTGAAATGCTTTAACAGTTCTGTTAATCATCTTACAAGTCTAAAAACTGATGTATAATTTGACTCAAATAAGAAGGAAACTAATGATTCCTGACACCAGTATATTTCCTGTGATCCAAAGTACTGTAATCCATTTTTGATCTAGTTGAAAGTGCATTGCCTTGCCTGGAAAAGTTTCCTACTAGTTAATAAGTTTCCATTTTTATTTTATTTCCATATTTCAGAAACTGTCATATGACTGATATTATGATGCACCTTTCTTCTGCAGGATAGCTCTATTCTTCCAGTTGTGTAAAGCCTTACCTGCCACTATCTGTCAAACTAAATAACTCCCCAAATTTACAATTGTTTCTTTCTCTTTCAAGAAAGTAGCAAACTGTATTAAAACTTACAAAATTGCCCTATATCAAAAGCTTGAACTCAGCATTCACTCTCCAGAGACTTCCAAGGCTCCTAATCTTTCTGAATATTTTGAAGTGCAAATCTTGACAGGCAAAATTCCCACAGTAAAAGTATAAATCAAGAAGCAAAGGGAGCTGTGTCACTGCCTCCCTGCTGCCTGCAAGCCTCATGTTGCTACTGGGGGTCACCTCACTGGCCTCCTATCACAGGTCCTATCAGTGACCTGGCACTGCTCTTAGGCAGTGACCACGAGGGATTTGGGCAGAAATCCATGGGAAAGATGGTGCTTTCCTGAAGGGAGACTCTTGTGTTAGTCCTCTCAGCACACTGGGAAGAAGGAACTGCAGCTCATCAAATAATTGCATATGGTGATGACTACAGGCTGCTTGTATTTCCTTCCCCTTTTTCCACTGATTGCTAATGAAGTTGGACAGTAAGGCTGTTTCTAAAGTTTTCTACCAAGCAGGACACCTTGACAGGTCATTTGCCCACATCCATTCCAACCACCTTTCCAATCTGCCTGGAAATGAGCCCAAAGGACATGTCAGATGCAAGCAAGGTCCGTATGCACAGCTATTGCCACTGACCACTCAAATGTCACCGCCAAGAACCATCTCTTGCTAACAGTGCTTCAACAGCAGAAGGAAATCCTTCTATACATGGGACACCCATCCACGACACCCATGCCTACATGTGGGACACCCATCCACCCTTCCTTCAAATGGAAAATGCTCAAATTAGGAACATCAGCCTCATCAGTTGGCTCTGATACCACAGATCCTTGTCTGTGATGTTGCAATTTTAAACAGACTGCTTGACTCATGGCTCCAAGGTCACTATATTAGCAAGTGACACCAATAGTCATCTCATTCTTAATGCTGTCCAGGTTCTTTAAGGCCTCCTACTTGACTTTTAAATACTAACTAAATCCACTGAGCCTCTTTTTAAAGGCACTACTGGATCATTCAAAGTATGATGTTGCCTTAGTCTCTTTTTGGAGCTCTTGGTAATTATCAGCATATATGGAAAGTCACTGAATTGGAAGGTCCTCATCACTGAACTTCCACTCCAAAGTCCTGCACAGAAATGTTCTAATAAGACCAATTTTGCAGCAGTCCTTGTTCCAGGCATGTACTATTTCACTGATAAAGTTTTTATATTATCTCCAACTTTTCCCCTATGCCCCTGATTTACCAAAGATCAATCCCTTTCATTCACCACGGTTGAGAATACAGGTTTTGCATCACCCCTTGTTATCAATTACCAGTGAATCTCCCATCTCTCTCTCCAAATGCTATGGGGTGCTTTACTAGATTATGAGCCACATACACATGCTGCTTCAGAAACCTGTCTTTGTTCAAGGCCTGGAAAGCAGTAATATGCAGCCATTTCCAAAACAATATGCTATTAAAAGCCATATCTTTATCTTTCAAATTCAAGATAATTTGGTTGTGAGTTAGATGATACCCCTCTTTCTTGTTATTCAGAGTGTCTGTTACCTGACCACACTAAGATCTATGCAAGCATCTGAAGGATCTGGGACACTATATAGTAACTGTAGAATTTCAGGATGATAGCATCTGTCTTTATGGAAACTTTGTCCTGTGTTCCTCGTTTTGAAGTTTGTTTTTAGCGAGGACTTTGCATTGCAAAGGAATTGGGGGAGGGCTGAGGCTGCTTGTCATTGCATGCTGGTGCACAGAAGGAGACAGAAGATACATGAGCAGCTTCAAGGCTCACCAAAACATGTGAAAAGCACACACATCTCAATCCATTCTGGTTGCATCACCTCCAAAACTGCACTAAGGGAAACTAATTACTTCTTCCTGCTCAGAATGGATCCAATCTGTTCTATAATAATTCAAATCTTCCTTTTGTTGAGGGGAAATGAACTTAGCAAAATTAATTCATGCCTGTGGCTAGCAGGGGCAAGGCCTCTCTCAATTTTGGAATGAGAAGGAACTCTTTTTTTCTCTAAATGCAGTTCAGCATATGCCTGTTTCTCTCTGGTGCAGCAGCCTTGAAAAAGCACCAGACAAAAATTGGGTTAGTTGTAACGTGTCATTTCAGTAGTTTTACTGAGGTACTTTAATGTTGACCTTATTTATTTAGTATTTTAGGGTTTTTTTCCCCTAAGGCTACTTATTGTTCAGAACAGCCTTTTGATTTTAAACAAATACCTTCCCCCAAAACACTTTCATTCTGAAGTAATCAAAATGGGAAATGGAGAAAACAGTCTTTCCTGCAGACTGTTGCAGTTTTCCCCAAACACTGGCACTTTCCAAGAGAAGTTCCCAGCCTCTCCTGCAGCAGAAGAGCCCAGTAGCTGTTTGCTACTCACTTAGGTTGGTATCAAAGAGCTGTTTGCAAAACCCTTGCTAGCAATATAGCAAGAGCAAAAAACAGAAGACAAATATGCCCAAAGCTTGTGGTATATTGAGCCTTTGTGTCCGCAGCCTTTGTAGTAGTAGCCAGCAAGCCCTAGTCTTGTTGTGAACACAAAGCCCTTAATATCCTGCAGTCAGAGTTCCTGAAGCCCAGAAAAAATTATCACATTTTTTCAGCTATCTCTGTTAGTTTGCAATTATGAAGGTATATAAAGGAGACTAAAAAGAAGGGTGCCTTGTTTCCATATATTATCTCTGATCATTTCTGATAGCAAGAGGCACTAAATTCTGTAATATTCTCCACAATGAAAAGGATGGAATTATTTCATTACTTACAGAATATAAAATTAAATTTGAGAGGCGTAAGTAAATATGCAATAGGGAATAACTGCAGTGGCTGTAAGATGAACTTGTTGACCTGAGAAGTCTTTTCCATCCTTAACTCTAGTGATTGCATAGATATTTTTTCATTTGTTGTTAATAAGAAATAATAATAATGTAGCTAAGTATAATGACACCTCAGAATTCCTGAGCTGATAAGTTATGCAGTAGTACAGTCATACATATTTCATAGCCAAAGATGGAAAATATAATTTACTGTTTATGTCTAGTTTTGTTTTCTTTGAAATCAGCTTTTGCTATGCTATAAAACACATTTTTTCTTTTATTGGACAACATGAATTGCTTTGTGGTGCTGTTTCAGAACCCTGTACTTGTTTTAAATCACAATATATTTTGCATTTTCTCTCCAGACAGTCTTCAGTGCTTCAGTGAGGCTATTAGGTGTCTCTCTGGCTAGTACAGCACCGTGCTTGGGCGAACAGTTTGGCTTTGGCTCCTAGGCTGTGAGTTAGGCTTAGAATCCAGGAGAGGCTTGGGAGAAAAGACAGTGTTGACCAGTCTCCCTGCACTTAGTGGAAATAATTTTCTTTGCCTTTACCTTCACTCAGTTCAGTTTACGATGAGTCTTTTTTGCCCCCTAGTGGTGTAACTGGAAAAGACGGGCCCGGTCCTACACTTACTCGCTGTGTTAAGGGACCGTATTTAAGATATTTGAGATAAGGATAACTTCGTGCTCATTCTTTTTACTCATTCTCTATAGAGTGCTAATAATCTTTCATGATGGTTGTTGAGACCTACTAAGCTCAGATGCATAGTTAATTCAAAATACAGAAAGAAGATTGAGCATTTGAGACTAATTAATCTGAAGAATAAACAAAACGTATTATCTACAAGTAATTGCTGAGTTCCATTGCTGAAAGAATTGAGATTTTATATTTTTACTAACTTCTAGGCTTTTATACTACTAGTCTTCTTTAACCCTTCATTTCTGCACAGTTTCTGTAAAGCACTATAGACTAGAAGCAAAGGCAAGTAAGCAAACGGAGCCTTTTCCAAAGCCCACTGAAGTTAATTAAGATGGCATGATATGAGCTAACACCTGAAGCAGGAATGGACTTGCACCTCGCTGATAAAGTCAGGCTACTTTCAGCCCTGGGTTTATCTTCTGAACACTATGAACACACTGCCTGACAACCCCAAACCTGTTATAAAGCTGCCGAACAACAATAAGGATTTTTGTGCAAGCTGATTAAGAAGTTTCTATGGCTGTTGATAAGAAATAGTTTTTATCAGTTTTTTATTAGTTTCATGAGAGTAGAAGCAGCTGATTTTGTGGGAAATCCACTTATGCTACTAATTCTCTGGCTCCACTTTTCTAAATGAGTTTCTTGATTTTACTTTTTCAAGACCATGGAATAAACAAATTGTCACCACCCAAATAGATAAAATAATAATTTAAGAACAATACTTTCTTGTATGCCAACTACATTTCTTCATTCTTCATATTCTTCATAACCCGAATAAAGAACAGGATTCCCAGGAGACTTTCTGTGCTACTAGACCATTATGGACAGATCATCTTGGAAGCCTTTGACAGCTAAAAGGGAAAAATCCAGATCACACTTTCAGAGACCTTCGGATTATAAAAGACACCAAAGCTATTAGCCTATGGAAAAGTCTCACAAAGGAAAAGGGGAAAATGTTTCATTTAGCATATTTAAAACTTTATGGAGATAGACTCTGAACTGTCAAGGTGATGGAATGTTCCTAGCTCTTTTCCATTATTACTTCTGTAACCAAAATCATATTTCAAGCTCTATACCAGTGACAAGCATTTGCATTTTACATCAGAAGTTATCAGAATGGGACAAATTAACAACTTACACACTATAGCAAAAGATGGGTATTTGGAAAAACATTTGTATGTAATACAGAATTCAGGAGAGGATCGGTATATATTATTAAGCTGACGCTACATAACTATTATCATAATGTCCTAATTATATAAAGTATGTTTCTTTCCTGACATTTCACTAAAAACTGCTAAACTACCTTTATCACAGAGTAAGAAACATGGATGAGAGTTTTTCCTGTCATTCAGTGTCTTGCAGCCAAAAAATACATAACCTAATAAACTTTCAGATGTGGAACAGGATAGCAATTTATTGACCTTGCTTTTTTTAAGTAATCGTAACTTCTGCAACACCAACAAGAACAGCCTCCATACTTGCTCTTCCAAGGTGCCAAATCTCCTCAGATTTTTCTTTAAATGAATGAGTCACAGGTGCTACTCGCTGACTTGGTAAATCTGGTCACTGTCATTTGCCTTCAAGATTTGTGACACAAATTTAATTTGACAGATTTAATACCAAGCCCGATTTAATATCAAGCTTTAAATTCTGAAAGAAAAAAAAAGCTTCTCAGTGAACATTGCATTTCTGTATGTTACTAAAAATATGTACAAGTCTCACATAAAAGCATACAGCATTCTTAAATTTCATATACTTAGTATTATATCAGTTCCACTACTTTGCAGTAAAATTCAAGAAAGAAAATCAGCAGTTCTGTTGAGGAAATCAGGAAAATAAATTTAAAAGAAAACATAAGCTTGAATGATATTTAAAAAATAAAAAGATGAAAATGGATTAAATACATAAATTCAAAAACTTTTCAAAATGGAAAGCGAGGAGCTTAAAAAGAACGCCAGAAGAAGAATGGCATTTATGTTCATGTAAGTGATCTGCAAGACCTACTTACCTACCTACCTGTATTTTAAAGTGTATGGATGTTGATTCTGATTGCTGGAAACAGAATTAAGGGATATGCCCTGCACATAAAGCTATTAAGTAGATACAATTCAAACTTTCCTTAAAATAATAAATCTACATTTTTTATATGCACACATTTATCTTTACAGGAAGGTCTGTAAACAGCCTGTCAGGCTTTCTTGTAGTTATTCAGAACGAGTAAACCAAATGTGCAAAATACAAAGGGCATTTACTAACCAAAGACACAGCTTTCTAAGGAAGGAAATCATCAAGGAATAAAAGGATCATTCATTCCAAGCTTGAAAGTGACATAGAAAGCACGTGATACTCATGCTGTGACTTAGAAAGTGGCTTAAGCACAAATGTAGCTTTAAGGATATGGATAGTGTCACGCAGGTCACTGGGGCTAACCACAGGCTTTAGTCAGTTCTGCATCTCAACACCTTTCAAATAGGCACTGAGCATAAAAAAGCAAGGTAGATGTAGTGGTAAATGGAAGATGCTCTACATTCTTCAAAATCATGCCTCTTACATAAGAATCCAAAGGGATAACAGCAATGCATCTGTGCTTATAAAGGCAAATTTTGTAAAAGGAGTATTTCTCTTGTATAAGTCATTCCTGTTCTGAAGAAAATATCCTGACTGTTAAAAGAAATCAGCTGTTGATGTTTTGACATTTAAATCTATTGCATTGTTTCACACCTGTTTTGACGGTTAATATGGGAAGTGCTTTTTCCCTGCAGAATTATGAAATTTCATGTTGCGAAGAGAAAGTTTAAGGAAACGCTTCGCCCATATGATGTTAAAGATGTCATCGAACAGTACTCAGCAGGCCATCTAGATATGTTATGCAGAATCAAAAGCCTCCAGTCACGGTAAGGAAAGAATCATCTTTGATCTACTCTGCACAAGCATCCTGCCACATCAGTCACTGCATGATGAATATTGGTAACATTTAACATTTCTGTGTTAAATTCCCATCCATGCTTCAATCAAGACTCTCTGTGAACCTGACTGATCCAGAAATTAAATTTGTGGATGAAATCTAGAAAAATAAATAAATAAAAAGCATCTAAGTTGTCCCCAGAATATGAAAACCTGAGCATAGCTCTATAGAAAATGCAATCCTTTAGCTATGATCTTCATTCAATGTCTAGTCCAGTGACCAGGCCCAGGGGTCCTCAGTGGTTGCCGATGGACACAAGTGGGAACAAATAGAGACCCCAAATAGGAACAACCAGGCTCCCAAACCCAGGGGAACTTCGCACTGTCTCAGGATGACCTGTTGAATAAACTGCTTTCATGCTCTTCCTCCCTTTTTTAAAAATGTATGTTTTAAAATGTTTATCTAGAAGCAAAGAAATCAAGATTTTCTCTAAACGCTAGATCACAGTTGCCTACTGGGGCTATAATGAATAGTAACCAGAACATCTAGAATTGTTTTCAGACTAAAACTTACTAGTTTTTGATTTAAAAATTGTACACAAATGTGGACTTAATACCTTGTTTACTTGTTTAAAACTCTGTTTTTGTATCATTTCTTGCTTAAAAATCCTGGAATGCTCAAAAATCACTCTCAACTTTCTTTTTCATTGTCTAATTTATCTTTTAATAAAATTTGTAGTCCTTCTTGGGTGCCCTTCTGACATCCTGTGGTTCTATTTTTTAAGGTATTAGAACATAGTGAACAGCTCCATAGTATCACAGTTTTCAGAAGTTTTAGCAGCCTTTAATTCTCTTACAGCGTCGACCAAATTCTTGGAAAAGGACAAATCACAGCAGACAAAAGAAGCAGAGAAAAGAATACTGCAGAGAATGAAACAACTGATGATCTTAGCATGTTAGGGCGTGTAGTCAAGGTGGAGAAGCAGGTAATTGTCTTTTGTCTTTTCTGCTATGTTTTATTGATGGTTTCAGATGTTGAATAGGTAAAGTTTTCATATGATATCTGCACTATTTACATATTGAAATAAAATATAGACAGGCTGTTTTACTCTGTGTTCTATATACAAAAATGTAAAAAAGGAAAAATCACAAAATACTATTTTCCTTTATTTTAGTTTATGAAAAATCTATAGCCCCAAAGTTTTCAAAGCATTATTTTTCAAAAATCACCAGCTTCTATTTATAGGAAAAGAATCATCAGATTAAACCTCTAACTTCTTTTCTCCTCAGAAGTTATATTTTCTCTTTGCATGTTTATGTTTTCTTTTTTTTCCAAATATTTTGAATTAGTATTTTTCACTAATGTTAACCTTTTCCTCTCCAACTATAGGTTCAATCCATTGAATCAAAACTGGACTGTCTGTTAGATATTTATCAACAAGTTTTACGAAAAGGATCTGCTTCAGCGCTGACTTTGGCTTCACTTCAAATGCCAGCTTTTGACTGTGAGCAGACTTCTGATTATCAAAGCCCCGCAGACAGCAAAGATTTGTCTAATTCTGCACAAATTAGTGGATGTGTATCCAGATCAGCTAGTGCCAATCTCCCTCGTGGCCTACAGCTTATACTGACACCAAATGAATTCAGCACTCAGGCTTACTATGCTTTTAGTCCAGGTGTGCATAGTCAAGCGACGCAAGTGCCAAATGATGGACCTACAACGGTTAGTAATTCATCAAACCAAATAAACCAGGCATCTAAGCCAGCAACTCCCACAACATTACAGATACCACCTTTCTCATCAATGAAGCATATCAGTAGGCCTGAGCCCGTTCATATAATCCCTGTAACCACGCAGGAAAATATTTCCGATGTCACCGCTTGCCTTGTTGCATCAAAGGATAACGGACAAGTTGCGCAGCCCAGTGCAGCAAAGGATCTCACATGGAGAAAGAGTTTTGATGCAGAGGGAGAACCTTTGCTCTCAGTTAAACCTGTGGCGCAAATGGATTTAGGAAAATCTTTATCTGTACAAAATCTTATACAGTCCTCAGAAGAACTGAATGTACAGATTGCTGGTAGTGACTCCAGTGGTTCGAGAGGTAGCCAAGACATATACTCCAAGTGGAGGGAGTCAAAATTATTTATAACTGATGAAGAGTTGGAAACAGAGGCAGGATCAGAGACTTCTGAAGCCATCTCTCGCCCATTAGTGGAAACAACTCTCTCTACTGACTCTCTAAGGACTGGAATATCAAGATCATCTCAAAACATTTGCAAGTCAGGGGACGGTACAGAAGCACTCAGTCTGCTCCATGTCAAACTCAAATAGCAGCTTGTGGGCGTTCTTCATTGGCTGGGTAATTCCTCTAGGCATACATATCATAGCATGAACTATTTTGAGAGCCTTTTTAGTAAGAGAAAGTCACAAAAATCAGGATGAATCCAAAAGGCAGTTGAATGAGCCCATATCTTCTAGTTGCATGAAAATGCATGTTTAAGTGATGGCTACGATTCATATTTATACCTACAGTACAGCAGCCTTTCTTGTAGTACAGTAGGTTTAAATAACAAGTTATCAACAAAGCTAATGCTGCAGGATGTATCAAAAAGCAAAATCTTGAGCATTTAGACCTAGTGCCGTTTCTACAGGCAGAAGTAAAAATCCTAAGTTTCAAAGCACTTTGCTTCTAAACTAATTAAAAAATATATGTATGTCCTGATTTAGATGATAGTTTATGTTTACAACAAAAAAAAATATCTACAGCTGCTAGCAAGGTACCAAGGAAACCAGTAATATGGGACTAGAAATGGCTGCCAGTTGCAAGATATAAACATTATTACTTTAAAAAAACAGAATGTTAGTATCTGTCTAATCTGGAGTGATTTAGTGTTGTGGCAGAAGTATTTGACACGATACTTTCAGGTTGTGCTTTAAAATTAGATCATTCTTTTGCTAGGAAAAGATATTCTAAAGATCGGGGTTAGCCTCAGAAGAGGATAATTTGGACAACTGCACTAGAAATTCATGAGAATTTCTTCCTCCAGTCTTATTGAGGAGTTACCATGTGTGTCTGAAATATCTTGGCCGCAGCATGCCAGGGTGAGGAGCAGGCACTGCCTTTATTGTAGAAGCAGTATTTCCTTCTGTGAAAATTTCAGCAGTTTTCCTCACTGCCACAACCTGATTCCATGGCAGCACTTCTTAAGTCTGGGAAAGGAAGGAAAATGAGTAACTTCAATACAATTCCTCTGAAATGCAGTGGGAAAGGGGATAGGACAGGGAAGAGAAAAAAACAACACAATGAGTGAAGGAAAAAAAATACGGATTTAGATGAGCAGGAAAGGAAATGATCCCAAAAAATAAAATAAGAGAGGTAAAGATGGAAAAAGATCTTTTAAATTCCAGCCTCACAGTCACAGATATCACGTGCTATTCCAAAAAAAAAAGCCATGCATGGTATTCAAAAAAGGAAGTAGTGGTAGAGAAAAAAAAATTAAGTGAACACACCGAAGGCAGCTGTGTGTTTTGTTTCTAATAAAAGAGGAGGAGGGAAGAAAAGTGTTCACAGTCTTACAGCTCAACGCTGTAACCCAACTGTAGTCATTTCTTATGAACTTTCCAAGAAAGGACCTACAGACTCCTCCCTCCCAACACCCAAGTTTTAAATTTCACAGCCTACACCAGACTGAGCGTCGCTGCTTCGTGCGTCCTCTTGCGCTCCCTACGTCTCCCCAGTGCTGGGATGCGGGAGCCGTGTCCATGCCTACCCATCCCAAACCAATGAGGCTTCACTGCTCAAAGAGCCCTGAGAAGGCTTTAGCTCTTCCCAACTACATGAGGTTTCTGTTGTTTCCACCCCAAATTCATAACCCCACCTGCGCTGTAGGCTTGTTGTGGGCAACCTGATGTGGGCTCCGCTTCCCTCTAGCAACAGGAGCACCAAACGTGTCAGGGTGCTCAGCCCAGCTCACTAAGGGCAGCGTTTCCTCAAGGCCCAGACCCGCTGGGAACCGCTGGTGTTCATCAAAAGCGTCACTCCAGTCTTAAATCATGGCTAAATGCTGTAGATTGTATCATGAAGGACTTGATGTTTGCTCGGAAACCACTGTAATTTCTGCTCCCGTGTCTCTCTATTCTTGGATGTTACCCGATAACCTTGCTGTGTGAAAGTAGACGCAAACTGCCGCGTGTGTCTAGCATGTGGTTGCAGGGGGCCATGGACGGCGCGCCGCGCTCCGCAGCTGACGCTGCAGCAAAGCTCACCCGTTCCCTTACGAAAGACACCTTAAAGCACAATTTCCTCACCACTATTTTGCCATATGATTTACCACATTCAGCCTTTGCTGCTTTCTTTATACGGTGCGGGCTGGTTGTCCTAGAGGCTGATTGCGACTGTCATTTTGTGGGTAAATAGGGTTTTTTTCCCATCTCTCAGTTGATTTAGCCATAACTTACCTGAATGCCTGTTGCTTATCCAGACAAATCTGTATATTTAAAATGCTATACAAAATTTTAAAACTGAAAAGCTTCAGGGCTTCTCATTCTCTCCCCCAGTGGTTCTTGGTGCCTTTCTTTCCTCTCATATGAAGCCTCTTGCTGGCCTAAATGCAAACCTGTACTTAGGTTAAGGAGCAAGAGATGAGGCACAAGGTACCTCTGTGTCACTAATGAAACTCACCCCAACTCCCCCACTGGGTAGAAAAAAAAAGGCGTCACGAATTGGACTCCAAACCTTCATGTCCATGAGCGGATCATTGCACCCCCATTGAGCCTGGATGGAGTCAAGGGGAGAACTCTGTGTTGGCTCTGACTGTACCAGAAGCTGGGCTTTGGGTTTTGCTGATGATTTATCTCACTGAACTTGGTATTTTTGCCTTAATGACATGCTTGAGTCCTTCTAATTTTAAGTTAATTTATTTAATACAATTTTGTGCACAAAAGAAAAAGAATTCTATAAATAATGTATGAAAATGTTAGTGTCTTGAAAAAATCCAGAAGATCATATCTCTTCATGTTATGATTTAAGATCCTTTTTTTTTGTTTGTTTTATGCTCACCATTATTATTTTTGTAGCTGCAAGTCTTATTGTATAGGAATCTGTTAACATTATATTGCTAGAAAATAGAAAGAATAGTGAATATATTCAATTCTGGAGAGGAAGAATTGTTTGTTTGAATTTTTTTATGAGCTTTGCTCATATTTCCTCAAGAGTTTCCTGTTTCCATGCTCCCTATATACAGTGTCATGACTGTCAGTCATTCATTGGTTTCACAAAAGAAGGACCTGTCTGGCTTTTCAAGTCTTGTCTGGAGCTGCTTAGTAAACTCAAGCTCATGAGAGCTAATAGGAATTTTTCATGAGTAGGGGCAGAAGACAACGTTTTGCTGTTATTTACACTCTACTGGAGGACTGTTGAAGAGAGAATTGAACCTAAGTAAGAGCTTCAGGAATTAAGCCTTACCCAAATAACTGTTTTCTGATCAGCATGTTTCTTGTACCTGACTGAAGAGAGAACTGAAAAGCATAGTTTTGATGACGATTATTTGTTGAACAATTTGTATTTGCTCCTGGCTTATATGATCTGTACTTTTTATTTAAATATGAATATAGTGTTTTAGCCTAGGGTTCAAGATTGCAAAGATCATACACTTTTATTCACAGTGCCCACAGTTGTTACGTATGTTTTTGAGATAATCCTACAAAGTGACTGCTCTCATGATAGTATGGTGATGAGTAATTCACCTGCTCTTCCGTGATAAGTCAAATCATACTGAATTGCTAATGTATAGTAGAACACCTGGTGCACAGTAATATTTCTGTATTGGGACCTGCACTCCTTACTCAAACAAAAATTCTACTGACTGCAGTAAGAATATTGCTTGAATCGAGAGCTCAGATTCAAATCCTGATTTTGTTGGGCATCTGTTTAAAGTGAAAATGGTAATATTCCAGTTATTTCCTGAGGAAACTTAATATTTAGCTGAATTTACCCATGTCACATTGACTATATAAAAATAACGCACAAAATACTAAGGTAAAAAGGGAAGAAGGGACATTTTTTTTTAAAAAAGCACAGAGAAAAGAACAATCAGAAGAGAGGAATAACCATGAAAAGCCAATGTGAGAGCAAAGGATTGAAACAAAAAGAAAAGACAAAAACTGTTTAAACACCTGAGGCGCATTTCCTCCTACGATGACTTCACTGACTTCAGTGACTCCACGTTTGGGTGAAGTTCAGCCTTTATTGGGTGATTAGGCTCAGCTCCATTATCCTTACTGGAACTGAACCCACCTATACCAGGAACGAACTTGCCTCTCTGGGCCAACTTTATCCTGACTCATATGTCATGAAATCCTTTTGGTTTCATTAGGTTTGAATGAGATACAGGTCAGGTGAGAATTTGTCCCAGGTATTTCTGCTTCACATTTTTTTTTCAAGTGTGTTAATCGACTCAATTCAAATGGATTACAACATCACACAAAGTGCTGTCACTGTCTAAAGGGGTTAAATGTTTTTTGAAATCAGAATCGTCCACTGCAGCATCAGTGGAAGGAAGCATGTAGTATTTTCCTGTTCATTAATTGGATGCAAATGTGGCCATTCATTCAGGACAATTCCAGACATATCCAATATCATCTGCTACTGGAAGCATTTTAGACTTCTTTGAATGTTAAAAAGCCAGTTTCATTACATGTTCAGAAAGTATGAAGGCTGCTTCCACTGACACTGCAATGGCATTAGCCTATACATTACAATGTTAATTGTAACTTCTTGACAAGTTGAATCCATATTGTTGTTAATAAAAATGATTTGAAAAGTACTGTGCTTATTATTTTTTCTCTGTGTAAAAATTGTGTGAATACATACAACGCAGAAGTGCGTAAGGCTTGCTCGCTTTCTTCTTTTTATTTTTTGTAAATATTCTATTGCCTGGACCAAAATATCACAAAGGAAATTTATTAGAATAAAATGCACACCATTCAGCCTGATAGGTTTGTTTTTTAATGACTCTTTACAGCAGAGTTTGCTTCAGCTTTGGGTGCTTTAACTTCAGAGGTTTTAGTGCCTCTACAAAATTATTTTGGAATATATTATTAGCTTTCTTGTTAGACGAACAGGAATTTATACAAGACAGGATATAACAGGTCTGTGTGACACCACTCAGGCTACTTATAGAAGACTGCTTCTCTTCTACGAGAATCAGCCGCCTCACTCTTGACTGAAGATGAAGCCTTTCCTCTACACAAAGTCATGCAAGTGGTTTTGGTGCCGTTATCTTGAGAACAGCAGCACTCTTTGGTACAAAGCTCACTTTGTACGTAATCCCACACATGTTAAGCTTCAGTATTTGACTGCAAAGCATTTAATACATAGATCCCTGCTTCTCTCATGAATTCAGTGGCTGGAGGCTTCAACATCAGAACAAAATGATCCTGTACAAGTGGGATCAGCTTTGGCACAGTGCCATCAAGCACCTGCAGCTCCCTGCAGATGAGTAAACACCACTTACCCTTCAAGGATTTTATGTCACTTTGCTTTTTGCTTAAACTCCCCTTGTTTTTCTTTTATTGTTTTTGTTTCCCTGAAACTCCCATACTCTGGAAGAGAGTGGTGCAAGCTCCGGTCTTTCCTCAAAACCGTTCCTGCTTTCCCTTGTACCTTCCCAGTTTCCCTTCATACCTTCCTGGTTTCCCTCAAACAACATACACAATGAAATATTAATCTTTATGTAAAAAAAAATCACAGCAGCACGGC
>JAUBOD010000810.1:2519584-2533603 GCA_032353885.1 Nothura maculosa
CCGGCCCCGCGCGCGGGCCAAGGGCGCCGCCCCGCAGCCGCCGCCGCCGCCCCCGGCTGCAGCCCCCGGGCCAGGCCGCAGCCCCGGGCCCCGCCGCGGGGACAGGGACCGGGACAGGGCCGGGGCCGGCGGGAGCCCCGGCCTGCGAGCCACAGGCCGCGCGGTGGGGCGAGCCCCTTCTCCCCCCAGCTACGTGTGCGGCACCGGCACGTGGCGGCGGGAAGGACACAGAGCGCGGGGCCGGCGCAGGCCGCGGCAGCCGGAGAGGAGCCCCGCGCGCTTCCTTGGGGCTTTGTGGACACGGCTGGGGCAGCGGGGCAGAAACGTTCATGGCCGAGCTACTCCCAACCCCTCCAAGGGGGGTCCCTGCGGGGCCCGGGCTGCGAGACCCTCTCCCTGGAGCTCCTGCAGTGCAGGGTCCCAGGACAGCAGGGGAGCCGGGGGCTGCAGCAGACAGGAGCAGGATCCGGCATAATCACGGGGCTTCCTAGAAAGATTCCTTTGATTCCTGTTTTTTTTTTTTGATGCAGTGCCTGTCACCGTGAGGGTTGAAAATAAATAAGGTTTTTTGCTCAAAATATCAGTCAACATACAGACTTTAAGAGAGGCAGCAGCTGAAACGTTATTTTTTTCCATTTATCAAAATTCCTCAATGGGAGAAGCGCTGGAGGACCTCGTGCCCCTTACGGCTACCCGCGAGTCCAACAGACTGAGCTGTTCTCTGGTTCACTCCGAGATGGTGCAAGAAAATCCACCAACTAATCAAATCTTATACCTACTACACCAAGATTAAGTAAAAGACGACAGATATTTTCCCATGTGTTCCTTTAAAAAGATGGTACCTGTGAAGAAAAACAAGAAAAAAAAAAGGCTCTTTCCTCCCAAGTTCCCCTCTCCCCCAGCAAAACCAAACCCCACCTCAGGCATCAAAACTCTCCCTAAGTTTCCCTAGCTGGAACAGACCCAGCATCAAACGCACCACAGGAGAGCAAGTTTAACACATCCCAGAGCGCACCGGAAGTGAAACGTGTCCGTAATGTCTGGCATTTTTCCATATCCACAGTTAAAAAGAAATCAGGATGCATTTTCTTAAAGCCATATATTGGGCAGTTGAGTTTAGAGAACATATTTTACACACACACACACACACACACACACACACACACCAGAGCACCTCAGCTGCACCGAGCAAAAGCCTGTGAAACAGTCCTGAAGTTGTTAAACTATTTCCTTGGGGAAAAGAATAAAGTTCTTCCTCTTGATCCTGATTGTTTTTAGCCGGCAACGGGGGTAGGAGCTAGTTCAGCTTTCTTCAGAAATCCCATTGCACCTAAAGGTAATAATGGAGGTAGTGAAGGAGCTTTATATGAAGGAGGAGGGGAAATAAAATCACTTTTTCTTGAAACCATTTTAAATTGTTTAAATTAAAAAGATATTATCATGAAGTAATTTAAAGCCTTAGATTGATGACAAAAGGGTAATGTTTGGCAAGAAAGCTAGGCAGCATTTTTGGGGTCTTCTATCAAGTGAGGATCGTTTGTAAACACAACCTGAAAGCTCTTTTTTTAGCTTCCAAAATAGGGATTTTAGTAGCAAGCATTTTTAATGGACTGATCTGTCAAAGGATCCATTCTAATCAAATGGTAGTTTGAAACTTTCAGGGTGTAGTCAATTACTTCTGCTTCAGGGAGAGAGGAAAGGAATTATTTTACTCATTTCTTACATGGCCAATAATAAACTGTATTTTTAACTTTAAACAGTTTTTAGAAGTCATCTTTTTTAAATGTAGCTATTTGAAACTCTGCTTTTTCTTAAAACAGAAATTTCTGTGGTAGGTATGTAACTAAAAGTCCATTGAATTTGTTGGACTATTTGTTAACTATGGTCCTAATTCAAGTCTACAGCATTTTTCCTGCCTCCATTTATTTAACTGAGCTTTCCTAAAGAATTTTATTATTTCCTCCTTAATCAGCCCAATGTATGCCTTTACTCTCTCGAGTCTCCCATTGTCCATTCTATTAGCGGAGCATTCATATTACCAATCTGGCAAATATTTATACAGCTGGGGAGCTTTCCGCTATATGAGTAACCTCACATAATTCAGTGGAAATACATTTTGAAGGATCCTCTCAAACAGCTAATAGAAGCATTTACTGGATTAACTCCTGTATGCAAAGAGCCAGTTAAATATTTCTGTTCATTAGACAAAACTCTGCTTTGATATGAAAACTTAGGAAAGTGTGAGATTTTAGGAAGTCAAGATCCTTCAGGCTTGGGGCAGCCCTTACAAAGTCCAGCCTGGCCATTGTTAGAAGGACTTTACTGATGAAGGGTGAGGGGAATGTTACTCATTCTCCCTTGATCATGGTTGAGCCAAACTGAAATAATTCAAAACTTAACAGGTGAGGTAATCTAAACTTCTCTATAAAAACAAGTTAGTTAACAGACAGAAAAGGCAACAGTGCATACAATACACACATTTTAAGTGACAGCATAAAATGTACCAACTAAAACCAGCCATCCTTGGAGGTTTTCAAGACCCACCTGAAAATCTGAACAACGTGGTCTGATCTCATAGCTGATCTTGCTTTGATTGGGAGGTTTGACTAGAGCCCTCCCGAGATCCTGTCCAGTCTAAACTGCTCCATGAGTCTAAGAAAGGCTCTGCTAACATTTTTGACATGGAAGATAAAGCTCACACTGTCAATGCGAACAAAAACACCCTCTTAAAAACCACAAGGAAGCAAAGCAACCCACAGAAAACTCTTTCTCTCAAGGAAGACAACAAAAGATTGAAAATTTTAAAGTAATAAATCATAAAGGATAAATTCTTAATCCTACTACACACGTAAGTACAACCAGAAACAGGGTTACACGTGTGCACTATAGGACATGCTTTCATTCCTATTAGACTCTTGATAGACATCTCCTATAGACAGGTGATTTCATCCCAAAGCAAAAGCAATTTGACAAAAGTTAAAAGACACAGAATAGGGTATTTTGTAGGAGACATAAGAAAGTGGCCTTGATTGCTACTTAGAGCATTGCTGGGATGCGTCCTCAGATCCAGAGATTTCCATGCTACTTACCAGGAGCCTCTTAAGAAGGGACCGTTTCACACAGAAGCGGTTATCTGCAGGAGGGACTATGTTCTGCTCACAGAATTTCCAAGAGGGGAAGGATTGTTGCTTGGAGAACACTCTGCTGAAGGAAGGAGGACTGACTGGCTGCAGGCAAAGAACCTGCGAGACGCGTTGCTGAATAAAGGTGAGAGGGCTGAGGAGTAACCACTGCCATTAGGGAGAAACAATATAATTTAATAAAGTGTTTCGTGGTTTTGCTGTAGCGTTTTTGCAATGGCAAACAGGTTACTGTGCAGCATGTGCTCCTTTTCAGTTTGGGAGCACGTTTTTATTGCATCCCACATTTCAGGCGCCCCAAGTAAAGGCACCCTAAGTTCAATACAATGAACACCCTACAAATGCACATAAAACCAGAAATGGTGCATTGTCCAGAGGCATAACAATGACACTGAGTAGAAGTCCAATGGGCTGCTTCTGAGAAGCAGCAATTTCACCCAGCAATTCTCAATTTACCCTGACCTCCTCCTCTAAAATTTCACTTAGGGTACTGTCACACCAAGGTCAAGTCACTTACAAGGCCTGCTCTGATTAAGGATGTCCTTACGCTTGACGTTTATTCAGTGAATTTAGATTCTAGGCATATTGAAAAGTTTGGAAAGTTTTTAGTGAAGAACTGTGGGTATAAATTTAGCTCTGGAAATGTACTTTGACCCGTTCAATCTATTAAGTTTATTCAAAGGCAATTTGGCTTAGTCTTCAGAAATTTACATCAGACAGAAAATCCTATAAAGGATGAATCATGAGCCTGGATACAGAAGCATAAAAAGATTCAATTGCTGGTAGTTAAATTAAGGTACACATATAAGCTAATTATTTATAATTGGGAATGAACAATAGAACTAGCTTGCTAAGAAGCAGTACGCCAAAAGACCAAGAAATGCTTAATATTTAATTATGTGAAAAAAAACAAGCAAGCAAAAACTGGGATCTAGAATGGGGGGTAGAAGGACATAGGAAAGGCCATTCCCTTAAAATTATGCCTTTGCTTTTAGCTGGGTGATCCTGACAGTTTCTCTGAAGTATATTCCTGTTTTTTCTCACTGAAGATAATGAAACACTGCAAATACGTTTGCAACACTGAAAATACTCCTGAAAAAAAATATTCCTGAGTTAACATGAGGGGGAAAAAAAAAGTATGCACAGGGTAGACAGTGACCATTCAGTCTAATTTCAATTCCTGGAAAAATATACGGGAACAAACACACTCTTTTTAGATGATAATAGGTTGATAAGTAACAGTCACACAGATTTGTTAGAAGCAGATCAGATCATGTCTAACTAATCATTATTACCAAGCCTGTGTAACAGGTCCGATGGATAGGAGAAATGTGGATACCATTAAATTTGATTGAAAATTTACCATTCTTACATGCAAGCTGCATAGGCAAGCTCAGCAAACTTTGCCTGCACAAAATAATAGAAATGCAAGAGACTAGTTTTAGAAAGATGTATGTTCAAAGTAATTGGTCATAGTGCTCTGGGAGGTTATTCAATTTAGCTTCTGTAGGCACAAGTGTTATTCCATCACAGAGTTATACAGTTACAAATACTTCCAAATACAATAAAAATTTTATACTAAGCACTTTAGAGGTCAAGGATGGAATTAATTGTAATGCAGACAAATCAAAGAAATGGTCCAAAATAATTAGGAGATAAATCTCACTTAATATTTGTCCTTATTAAGGAATAGCTGACTGCACAGGCAAAGGAGAAGAAATGACTGACCCGCAGTCCTGCAGAAAAGGACCCGGGATTGCAGCCGATCACAAACTGAACATAAGTCAACATTGCCATGGTCTTGTGCAAAAAGCAAACAGCGAGATGCATAAACAGAGCTCCTGTAGCAAGATATGGGGAGCAAACCTTCCCCTCTGCTTTGCACTGATTAAAAACCCTGCATGGATCTTTGCCCTGGTTAGGAACAGCACTTCAAAATGTGAAACCCAGCAGAAACAAAATCCAGGAATTAAAATCAAGCTAGGAAGCTTGGCTGATGATACAAATTCTATCATGCCTTTTTTTTTTTTTTTTTTTTTTTTTAAAGCCTGATAAGGAGCTCTCCCTGGGACTTTAATGAGACTACGTCAGCCAAAGGTCATTCCTATGAGTCATGCTAACCTCATCGGAACTGAAATCCATGAATGATATTTCAGGCACGCTCAGGCACCTCACTGGATAAATTCCATCCTCCATATTGACCGATAGGGCAAACATTACTAACAATGGGGAGCGAGTGGAGTACCAGACGTAGGAGGAATAGTCAGTTCCAGGCTGGAACTAAGCAGATGTTAGACAAGAAACCAGTGGAAGGGAGAAGACATTTTATACCAGATGCTTCTTCTGCCGCTATGTAAGGCAGGCCACCTTCACACTGTCAGGACCTGGGTAAATCTAAGCATCGCCTTACAGAGCATTCAATTCTGACTTCTTATCAAACCAAAAGGCAGGAAAACATGTTTGGCTATGCCAGTGCTTCCTAAACAGCAAGGAGAAGAACCGTAAGAACAGGGCACACTGCTTTCCCACAGGCACCTATCAACTACGTGCCCGTGTGGGAGGTCACTCCCTGCACGCTCCTCCTCGGCGTCCTCCCGGTAACAGCGGCCGCGGTGCTGAAGGGCAACGGGTGGAACAGCACTTCAGAGGTTAAGGGCCTGCATGGGCGCTGCGCAGACTTCGTCCCCTTTAACCCGCGAGCGCCTGTTGAGTCAGCTTGGCGGCGCTCAGGCTGGGCGGCAGCGCCAGGAGCCAGGGCCCACACGCGGCCTGCCCAGCCTGCCCCAGCCCGCACGGCTGCCGCGGCTCCGGGGCGAGGAGAGGGGAGTGTGAACTAACGCCATGGGCACTCGAGCACACAGATGTGACCGTCCCACAAACCAGAAAACAAGTAAATACGTAAAAGAGCTGCACCATTAACAACCACAACGAGTCAATTGGTGGGTAACAGCAAGGCACATCCTCTGCTGCCTGGAGCTTTCCCTCCTGCAGCAGCAGATGCTGCTCTGCTAAAACCATGCAGAGCAACCCGGAGAGCCCCACGAGGTCCAATGCAGTTACTAGTGTGTGCGTGTGGAGATCACATTCCTGAATTCTTTGCATTTCAAATGTAAAGCATGCTCTGAGCTTTTAATTTGGTACGCTGCTTCAAATTTAGCACAGATATTATTAAATAACCTCAGCCAGCTGTTCTACATACATACTTGACCATAAAAGCCCTGTGTTTTTACAATGTATTTAAGCAGTGCAGTGAGAAACATGTAGGAACATACACAAGCAACGGCCTCATCTCTCCCTCCACCAGCTGAACGATCCCGGTATGTACAGGGGGAGTGAAAATTGTCAAGGAATGTTGTTTTTTTAGGACATAAATTTTAGATCCTTCTCTAAACTTATTTCTGCGGAGTCATTAGAGATAAACTGCAGTATCACTATTTATGGAAAGCAGTTTATGTGTGCTGTATTAGTTAACACAACCCTCTTTAGTTCATAAAACTCTGTGGTGAGTCATGTTTCCCCAGCAACATTTACACACCCGTGTAAACGAAGGAAGCGGAAACTCTTGTTCACTTGCTTTCCCCTTTCGTTTTGGGATACTCCTCTCAGCATCATCCGCTAGCAGCGGTTCAGAACAGCAGCACTGCTAGGCTGATGGCAGCTGGGGCAAGAAACTAGCTGCAATGTGGAGAAGGGAAGAGAAAGGCACAGGCTCCTGTCAGGGAGAGTAATTGGGTACAGATGTAAGCCCCTCTTCCTGCAAAAGGCAGAATGGAATCAATTAAGACGTACATGGTTGCTCATTTTTCGTCCAGGTTCATTTTGGATTACAGCAAGAAACCTCAGAATACAAAAGAAGAAGGAAGTGTCCAAAATAAATTTTAAATTCCTAAACTGAAAGAAAGTTCAAAGAGGTCAGTCACTGCATGCCAAAATGAAACCTATTTTGATGGAAACTCCTGCCAGGAGGTTTGTCTCTCCCCATTTGGCTAAATAATTCCTGTATTGCATCTAGTGAATATACAGTTGAAAGAAGTGGAAGCACTGACGTTATCCTTTTTTTTGATTTTTTTTTTTTTTTTTAAAAAAAGGGGGGTAGTTTTCCACCGAGTTACCTAGCTGATGCAATTAACCTTTTATTTTCTTGGTACATACACGCACAACACTTGCTAATGGGGGTGGGACTTAACAAAGCAGGTAAGCAACAACAGAAAATAGGCAGGTACTTACTGATCTAACAAGGCAATATACAATAGTCATGGGATACATTTTGTTTACTTTGGACTCCATTCACTCTTCTAAATATATTGAAAGCAAGTTTTAATTACCAAAGTGCCTGAGTTTTACTTTCAATGAATTTTGCTTACAAGTTTCTAAAGTGTCATTCACCACTATGTTTGTTGATAGCATCTTACGGTAACAAACCTGGAGTTTTGGCATTTCACAGTGGTTCAACTAATCGATATACCCTTTTAGCAACACTTTACATTATGTTCTTAAGCAACTTTTTTTTTTTAATGTATTAACTAAACATTTTACACTTCAATTTTAAATCACTGTTTTTTTCTCTCTTCCAGTCATATGCATTTTCATATCCAGTTAATCCCTAGAACAGATCGTGTTGGAAAAAAAAAATAATCACTCCACAAGAGAGAGAACAGTGATTTTTTTTGGATCACAGGACCAGCTACCTCAGAGCTTCTTTAAAAACGAAACAATGACAATAATCTGTGCTGTGGCTTTGGAATGGTGATTTCAGCAAAACCAGCAATGTTTCCAACTGTTGCTGATGCATCTTTCAGTATCTCCCAAAATAACAGCAATGAGGCATCTCTGGTGCTTTCTCTCTGCCCAGCTCTGAGAAACAGCGGGCAGGGGCAACGCGAGCAGCTGCAGCAGCACCTCCAGCTGCCCCATCAGCTACAGGATGCAGGCGCCTCTCCCTCAAGTCACCTATTGCCCAACACCACCAGAACGGCCGTTTTGTTAGCACAGAGAGTAAAACTCCAAAGATATTCTTTCTCCACAGATTAGCAGTTGCTCAGTGTAACAAACTGGCATAGCACCACCCTACCTCACAAGGTGCACAGGATGCTATTGGTAGGTGGTATTATTTCAACCTCAAAGTTACAGATCTCTGTGAACCATAAGCACCTTCAACGATTTTAAACACAGGATAACAAAAGAAAAGCTGAATGGCCAGATCCAAAGCACTCTAGTACCCCAAGCAAATCTTAATGTGGCTAAATGCAAATAGGAACTCTTGTAAGTTCCTGTTGCCTGATCCTTTGTAATGCTTATTTTTAGGATAAAGTGACCAGGAATCACAGGTAGAGGCTAGTTTTTCCAGTTAAACTGTACTTCAGAGTTACAGTCTTTAAATTACAGCTCCTTTCCTCACAGCACTGCTCTGGTACTGCTCTCAGACATGGTTCCCAGGCATCTGACTGGGAGTCTTCTCAGCTGCGTTAATATTGACTTTGGGTAGGGATAGCTGAGCCCATTCTGTGGCACATTTCACTGAATTTTCAGAAGCCACAGATGTCTCACTTGGCAGGAGTTCTCACTTTCACTCTGATTTTTTTCCCTCCAAATCTCTGCACAACTTGGATGTTTTCCATAACATTTAAGTTTGCTTGAACTTGTAGCCACTGCTTAACAGTAACTTTCTTAAAAAGAGCACATAAAGTAGTACATACCATTAAAAAATAGTACTTTAATATATCTTTATCTTAGGACAAATTATGTTGTGAAGCTAGACGTTTTTGTCCTTCCCTTCTTATTCGTAATGAAATTATCTTAAATTCTGCTGAATGAGGATGCAATGAACTGGAGTAAAGGATGAGAAGAGTCAAGTATCAAATATCTCATGCTTTCTAAATTCTCTTCATTTAAATAACAGCTGCTAAACATCACAGAAAGCAGCAGCAGTGAAATGGAATGATTTTCAGTTTTATGAGCACAGCATGTAGTAAAAATACTATGTCCTTTTAAATATGTTCATTTTAAAGGCATTTTGTAGACACTTGTGGAGCTTCTCTGATTCCGACCACCTCATGGATGTTTGCAGAGTTTATTCCACTTTACTGTGAGAAGTGAGATGCAAAAAGCACAACTCTACACAACCCCTAGATTAATTACAAACCTCTTCATTCTTCCTATGAAAAGGCAAGATCATAGTTGCTCATCTGCTTTGGGCATGCTGATGAGGAAAGCTAACAGCATTGCCCAAAACATGGTGTTGCTAAGAAACTCACCAAGTGCTGTAGGTCGAGAGACTTTCTTGTTATGCAAACACAGAATAAAAAATAATGAAAAAAGAAAAAGCACACATTGTGCAGGGGGAAGAGAATACAACTCTAAGTGGCAAAGACCAAATAACTCTTGTGATCTGAGATCTGCAATAGGCTCTGACCCTGTTCTGTCCCATGCCACATGCAGAGAGGACTTGCCTAGTGAGTTTCCTAGCCAGATTTCTTACTTGGTGTCTCAGAAACCATCCATGTTGTGCAGGGCCAAGTGGTCTGAGAACGGTGTTTTTTTCCCCTATAGGAGCCAGTCTATCCTGTGGTTCTCAAGTACTAAAAATCCCTCCAGCTACCATTCAAGCAGTAGTGGAACTGGTTTTCAAGGCTTGCTAAGGTAAGCTGTAGTGCCAAGTAGATGAGCATGATTTAGAATACTGTATTTCTTACAGCACGCTAGGCAGGTCCCAATTGGGAAGTATCGACAAGTTTTAATCAATCAATCAATCGATCACTGTTCCTCCGAGCCTCAGTAAGCAGTTCTCCATTGTTGCCTGGTAAGCACATGTCAGAGACTTCAAAATAAACACAAAAGCCCCAAAGGACGAACTATAAAGCAGGCCTCACACTGCTGCATTTGGAGATGCAAGACAATTATCAGTATAGCATCTCTTGTGGTTTGTCTGTAGCACGCAGTTTTTACTGGGGTATACTTGCTGAGAATGTGAGAGAACAAGAACTGCAGAAGTAAGAATAAAACAAGCAAAAGAATTAATATATGTGAAGCTGAGCCTCCTAAGCCCATATTTTCAGTCAGACAAAAGAGAACAAGAAAGCAAAACAGCAGCAAGTTCTGCTTATCAGGAAGTTGCTGATTTCAGTGAAAGTGAGATGTAAACACAGCGCCAAGCACAGGTGTAGCTATTCTAAACTTTTCACCTTCATAGCCTGGGAAAATAAAATGATAGAAAGCTTGGCCTCCAACAACTGAAGAAAACTAACCACGAGAAATTAATCTTTTGGCCTTAAAAGCCATAAATATGCCGAAATCTTACAGACAGCAGTTCCCAAGGTAGGTGAGTTATGGGCAGTGCTGCCTGCCTCTCACCATCCACAGAACATTCCATCTTTTAATTTCCTTCTCCTTATTGAGCAAGGCTGTGGTATGTTGTACCTGCTGCCTTCTAATATTTTACACTTTCATCACCGATTTTTCTTTTAAAAGAGAATTTACTGAGGGGACTTGCTTTTACAGATATTAAAATAAAAAGTCCAGCTGCAACGTGCAGATTTTTACTATGTCAAGTCAAATAATTGATTCATATACTGCATAGAAAAGTTCAGAATTTGAGCACTGTTTACATTTTCAACCCAAGTGATTGGAAATCACTTACATGACTGCCAATCATTTAACCCGAAACTATTAGACTGGAATCATACTAGTGTTCTAAACAAGTCCATTACTCTTAACTTTGCCTTTATTTAAAAGTCCAAAGGTGATTTTAAGCACACAGCTGAAAACACATTTGTCGAGTTTTTGCAGGAGAAAGTGCTACTTGGGGGCTGTAATCCCTTCCCTGCACTGCTAGATACTGTGGGTGCAGCTCTACTGCTTTCAGAGATGCCCTTTGTGCTTTCTAAATAAATAAAATAAAAATAATCCAGTCCTTCCTAGGCGAGAGCACCTCCTGCAGTGGAAGCAAGCGTGTGTTTAGCCTCATGACTCGGTGGCCTGGGACTGCAATCGCCTCCCATTGCTGACCCGACAAAGCAAGCACTGACCTTTCGAGAGCCCTTACAGGGTACGTGTGTCCTGAAGAGCAGCAAGCGGCGCCCAGGACTTGCCTCCGCTCTCCAGGCCCCCGTTCTCAATAACGTCATAGTGCTGATCTATCTGTGAAGTGTCTCATGGCGCTCAGATGGAAAGCAGGGGGACCCAGACTAGCTACTCGTTCTTTGTTATGAAGCCATCACTATTTCACCAGACGAGGCATTCATGTCTGTCTAGTTCAGCTCACTTCGCACTCAGAGTCAAGCCTCTCCTGAAAGCTTTGCGGAACGGAGCTCCCTCCGGGCCTCTTTCCTCTGGAGGATGGTAATAGGGGTCGGAGTTCAGCCTGGAGCCATTTTCATTTAAAGCAAAGGCTCTGGGTCAGTTACAGCTGGAGGCAGCAATTTCAAATAAGTGTGTGTGTGTGTGTGTGTGTGTGTGTGTGTGTGTGTGTGTGTGTGTGTGTGTGTGTGTGTGGCAAGGCAGGGGCGGGGAAAGACCTCAAGGAATAGTTTGTGGCATGGCCGAGACCTATTTGGGCAGGTTCAGAACATTTAAGAGTAATTCCCAGACCAACACTGAGTGCAGGTGAAGACTGAAAATAAGTCATCTTGATCAAGCTGATTGTTCAACTTGCTGATCTTGAGATTCTGCTGAATGATCTGCATTTTAGCTGTCTGTGTGCTAAGCGAAAGCTGTTTCCATTCAGGCACCTGGATTCTTTTAGCACTTTGCCTGTGTTGTCTTTTGGGCTCTCCTTGCCCTGATGGGGGGAAGCGCCGCGCAGGGCGGCCAATGGAAGGGCTGCAGGCGGCGGTGGCCGCAGGAGCCACACCAGCTCAGTGGTGCCAAATCCGGCTTTTGTGCTGCCTCCGGGCGGGAATTGTGGCTGGCTGCCCTCTGGCCAGGGAGGAGGGACAAAGCGGCAGCGCACAGCGCCGGTCACACTTCATGACTCAGCTCAACAGAGGCAATGGGGGACAGCCTCCTGGGACATCGTCAGCGCTGCCCTAACCACCGCCTGTGCAGACCGCCTCTGGAAGAGGAAACCAGCAGAGACACTTTTTTTTCTGCCTCAAGTGTGTTTCTACAGGTCAATGACATCAAAACATCCACCTAGGCTTCCAAGCGACTCATGTCACACTGAGCTCACACTGAGGCAGGAGCAGAGAGCTGCATTTCCACTGGGATTTTATCTGGTCTGTTCTGCTTCACTGGATCCTCAATCAGAAGTGAAGCCAGCTGCTACTTACAATGAAGTTTCAGTAACTCACACTGGTTGCTCGTGTTTTGGCCACTGTTTGCAATGGCATTTCAGTGGTCAGAATCAGCCTTTGAAGTTTGCTCTGTTAAGAGGGGATGTGGGGCAGAAATCGCAGCTCCTGCAGCTCATTATTTCAGTCTGCTCTCGGGCTGATTGAAGGAGGCTGCTGGGGGCTGGTTTTGCACAGCATGACTCTCATAGTAAAAGAAGATACTTTGCATACGTTGCTATATTCACTGATCAGTTAGTGATATCTGTTACATCTAGGCCTGAGCTAACATTTTGCACATTTTGGCTGTGGTAGTAGAAAACTCAGCTGCTGCCCACATATGTCCATTATTCACATTAAAGCCCTTTACTTCCCAAGATGCAGTTATCGGCTGCACACATGTGACTACCCAAACCTTCGCTACGCAGCTTTTTCCCTGTAACAAAGTGGATCTGGGCTGAATTCCACCGTCTGCCTGTGGGATTTCAAGCCTCCCTCTCCCTTGGCAGGGAGAGGCCAAGCCTCTAGGAGGGCTACAGTCCTCACAGTGCAAAGAGGGGCCTCACCAGCTACGTGTGGCAACGCAACCTCAGCACCCACCATCTCCTCTGCAGACTGGGTTTAGGTCATACCAGGGCAACACAAGCAAACAGAAGCTCAGCTCTCCGTTACTGCAGCAAGTGCTATTGGATCAACAGGACTCTCAAGTGCAAAGAGATTAAAAGAACATCCAAGAATTGTGTCAATATTATTCATCAGTCTTTTCCTTCTCAACTGCTATTTAGATCTTGTATTTGCTCATTTTCTTAACTTTCAAAACTGCAGAGGTGCTTAGCAACTTCATCAGCTATGCATTATTGTCAAACATCTTTTACAAATATTTTGATTTTTCTTTCACTTTGAAGATCTTTTAAGCTTAGTCAGAGGGTCTACTCATAACAAAATATTAGCAAGAGTAACACAATTTGGGAAGGAGATCCTGAAATATGTACACATTAGTCTGAAATAAAAAAAAAAAAAAAAAAAAGAGGGAACTAATGAACTAATGAAAAAAAATCAGGACAAGTTTTCCATTTCTACAACCTTCCATCAGGCCTGCTGACTGCAGAGCTAGTGCTCAACTATACAAAGGAACATTAGTGATGATGAAGATAATGATGGAGAGAGACGTGTGCAAATCAGACTGGCAATAATTCCTCTATAATCACTATGGGCTCGATTTTCCATCCTGTTGATGCAGAATAATATATTAATATATTACCTCCTCCCCAACAGAGGGCAAAACTCACCCTTCCCTCAAAGTTACTATGGGCTATCCCAACTGAAGGAAACAACCATGCAAAGTGTGCTGACCATGCGTAGCATGCAGATTTGAAAGCATCATAAATTAGTCAAGTAAAAAAAATTCACTTAGTGACTGCTTCATACAGTTCAGTTTTAAGATTGCTCAGTGTGTGTGTGTGTGTGTGTGTGTGTGTGTGTGTGTGAGTCACTAAAGGAAACATCCTCATTTCTCTGTCCCCATCTTGTAATAGGGAGGTCAGTTTAGGTGTTTTTGCTTAAATAATGCCTTTAGAGCTACTTACCGCTCTGGCAGAATTAGGTCTGGAGTT
>JAUBOD010000810.1:2533703-2546018 GCA_032353885.1 Nothura maculosa
GAGGTCAGTTTAGGTGTTTTTGCTTAAATAATGCCTTTAGAGCTACTTACCGCTCTGGCAGAATTAGGTCTGGAGTTCAGCTGCAAGGTTACACGCCGGTGCAGTTACCTTTAAAATGGACATAACACACTCTTCATACCATCACCTTCTGATGAAAACTACCTGTGATTTTTAGGATGTTGTGTTTTCCCTAATACACTAACAGACCTCAGTTACTGCTTATTTTCCTTTTTATGAATGTGTGGAAAGCACATTTTCCTTCAGCATAGATTGTTTAAACTTGTTGATACAGAAGGCACTTGTCATTTCTAGTTCTCTGAAAAGGACAAATGGCCAGGGAAAAGGAGTCGGAGAAAGAAGGAGTTTTGGCCAAAAAAAAACTGTCTGTCTTCTCAGCTAAGATCATTCAAAAAGATAGATTAGTCATTTACTGCTGGAATACATCAGCAGAAGAAGTGGTCAAAAACACATCAATAGAGCCATATTTTCCATTAGAAAGCGTATCAGTATCAAGCTCCAATGGAGCTGAAGTCTTTACACTGGAATTTAGGAAGAGACAAAAATATATTATTTCCCTTTTCTGAAGTAGACATGTAGAAACTTTTGTGTACTACTTGAAAAATCAAATAAATACTTTTAATGAAATGGCATTTCAGATGTTAAAATGCTTTTTGAAATTCTACTACCACTCTCGCACAGCTCTACTCAACAACAAAGTGTTATCCTTTAAAGCGATGGGAAGGCAAAAAGTTTCGGTTTAACAAGTCTTGCTTTGTTTCCATTGCTCTGCCTTGGGCAGGAACTACGCACCATCTTTTGCAATAAACTGCAATCTCCTACCTATTATACTGCTTTAAGAACAAAATTACCATTATTCTAAATTCATACTACATTTGTTTTAAAATATGTATCTCTATCTCAATGTTCTTTTTAGTCACTCAGCTACTTGATTTTTTTTCTTTTGTGTCTGATCCAAGCCTGAATTCAGCCAGTGTGGAATTATTACTGAGTAAGAAGCCAAATCATTTCAATGTTTTTGGAACTTAAGAAGGGTAGGGAAAATTACTTCTCAAAAATAACATATGCAACTCTTTCAGTACAGGCCTGCTCAACATACATGCCTGGACAGTTATAAGTTTTCCATGGAAATAATTTTCAAAGAAACTCAATATTCACTAAATTGATTTGTGACTCTTACTATATTAGCCTGATCTCTATTTGAATATCTGAGAGTTTAATGTTATGAGAAATATCAAATTACCTGTTTTACATAGAAATGCGTTTCATCAGCTTTCTATTCTATGTCTAACGTTTAACTTAGTGCAGCATTAGTCAAAAACAAACACAAAACTGTAGCATGTAGCATTCAGGGAGAAGCTGCCCATAAAAATCACTATTACAACTTCTCTCCTCCTTCATAAAACTCTGCCTCTGCTGACTAGTATGGTTGGTCATAGATTTGTATGTCTTGGCATGTCTTTGTGCCCCGTTTGCTGTGCCAGTGGGCATGTAAATAACTACTGGTGCCTCCCTGCTGATCCTTTTCTTACAAAAATGTTAATTTGAATCTCCTTTGAATCTTACAAAAATGTTCATTACTAACACCCAGACTTAAAAGTTACTGGCTATATGGAACTCTGCTGAAGAAGGGCAAGAAACTCAAGTAAATTAAATTAAATATACTTTTGTATGAGGTCTAACCCAGTGGGGGCCCTGAACACTAATAGCAAACAATACCATTAATAAATAGCTGTGATGAATGAAATTACAGTTGCACTAGCTGCTTTAGGAAAAGTTGATGGAAAGTTTGTGGAGATTGTGGCCACTGAAACGCTCTTCAGCCTTATTTCCTGGAGAAAGTCCAAGGTAGCTGAACACTGCTTTGAATAACCATGGTCTAAATTTTCCTTGCAACTTTAATTATTACAAAATGCCTCTTACCTCAAACACATTCTAGGGGGAGGATACACTTCATTGATTGTGTTAAGGATCTCTGGTGATAAGGAAACGGCATAGGAAATAACTCAGAGTTCAGAAAATTTAACTGGGCAGCTTTAGACATTTTCACTTGCCTGCCTGCAGATTTGGTGGAAGCAAAGGCAGCAGAACTAGATGCATGTCTAACCATTTCAGTTTGCTACACAAGCTTTAACTGCCTGTGAAGGTTTAGGTAAGACTTAGTTTTTTTTTAAAAAAAGTAATGTTATAGAACAGTAGCAATACAAACATATCTGAACCTGCAACAACTTGAAAAATAGACCACTTTTAATATAAGGTAATCAAGGCTTTGATTCAAGTAATCAACAAATCAGACTATGCTTCTAACAAATGCAGTTAAAAAAAACACACCCTCATTACCTATCTTTAAAGAAAACAGTCTCATGTAGCCAACTAACTTCTGTTTCTTAAGTATTTATGCTCTAAAGATTTTGTTGGTAGTCTTTACTACTTATGATGGCATAATTCTGGTAGATATTAATACAAAACAGAAAAAAGGCTGCCCCCTCCAGCCCCAGAAGTAACAAAGGGATTTCTTTGTCAGCATTTTCTACAGGTCGTGAGCACCCTGGAGAACTAGTACTCTTTAAAAGGAGAGAGACAATGAGTGTATTTTGTGAATACAGAGAAAAGCAGAACATCACTGGTGCCCTGTACATTAGCGAAGTCATGAAAGGCTGCTCCTGGCATTTGAATGTACACCCCCATGAAGCATCCTGTGTATACAGCTGCCAAAGCTGGGGATTGCCTGCCTTGCTCTTGCTGAATACAGTACTGCTAATATAATTGTATCCTCATGCTGGACACAGTAACAACAAGTTACGTTAATACCAGATCATTCATGGCAAACTGTATCATTCCCTTAGGAAGCCGTGTCTGATCTGAAGTATAACACAAGCCAGTGCCTTTGTACTAACCAACAGCTGCATCCTTACCCATAGGTCTCAGAACAGGGCCCAGCCAGCAACAACAGCTGTTGGTGAGAGATAATTTGGGGAGACATGATGCAACAGCAGACATGGCACTTTGTGAGCCCGAGGCACACAGCAGAATGGGAGACCCTCTTAAGATTCTAGTCACTGTAAAGGGCAGCTTTCAAAACACACTAGCACTGTTCCAGTTGCACTGCTCGAGCTAATGATGCAGGGGGACAGGCTTAAAGTTTAAAAGCTATGCCTGTTTTTTTCCCAGAAATTATACATGTTCTTCGAGAAGACAGCACCTTTTCATATGGACTTTTTCCTTCACTTACCTTCATAATGTGTAGGCTTCTTTACCTACCTGTCCTTTCTGGAAAAGGCTAAAGAAAAAAAGAAAAAAGAAAAAAAAAGAGAAATTGTTACATTCCAGTCCATTTATTATGAATTCAAATATTCTCAGAAAGAAATGGGAGAAGTTGAGAGTAAAATAAGCAATTGAGAAGAGAAAATAGAGAAGAAAATATGAGAAGAACAGTTCAACTTAGGGGAAAGGAAGTAAGATGCCCCTTCCACACAGCATACAGTCATGGCTAATTATGGAGGGACATGTACAAAGGAAAGATGCACTGATGCATGCACATTAAGTTATGTAAACCATCACTACTTTATCATGTAAAAAAATCCTACAGAAATTCACTAATATTTTTGGTGTCACTCAAGGTTTCTTTAAGGAGTAACTGACTGCCAACTTGGTCTCCTGAAACCAAGAAAATGTGAATTAAAAAAAAAACAAAAGAAAACAAAACCAACAACAGACACACATACCTGTTATTTTCTAGGTCTTTCTCTTCTCAAAAGAGCAATGAAGGCACTTGTTAATACTCTCAAGTTAATGCTATATGGTATTCTCCTAACAGTTACTCTGTTATTAAAGGTGTAAGGCTTTGCCGTTTATGTTCAAAAAAAAAAAACAAACCACTTTCTGTGCAAAAGCAGAGTTGTGTGAGAAAACATCAAGGAGAATGTACTTAAATACCTGGCAACATTAAGACATGCTCCCAGGCAGTGATTCAGCTCTTGCTCTGAAAGGGACAAAACTGTTTTTGACCTCTTGACTTTGCTCTTCCAGGGGGCCATCCTAATCACAGGGTTCCTGACAGAAAAGGAGAGAATACAGCTTCTTATCTGGGTAATTCTGTGGAGGAAATCCAGCATAAAACAACAACCAAAATGCTATTTTCAATAGAAAAATAGTAGCTGAAAAACCTGCCCAGTTCTAACATAAACCTCGTCTCTCACAGGTGAGCTGAGAGTAGAGAGAGCTAAAACCACCACCACTTCTGAACATGCAGATCATTTCTCAGTTTCTGAATAGCAATGAAACACTGACAGATGTGTGCACAGGAACATGGCAATGCAACACAGAAATATCATGATTAGCAGAAATCTTTTTGACACATTTTCCTACAGATTTTTCTTTCTTGTGAGCAAGACGCAGAAAGGTAAAACTGCTGAGTGTTTAAGAGCTTTGTGGGACTGGAAGTAAGAATCCCATCTTGTGTTCTGATTCTTTTAAAATCAAGTTGGAAATAATCATTTCCAGCCAAGGTAATTGTAGCCTATTGTTTAGAAAATATATTATAATTTATAGCTTTTTCTCCCTCCCCCCCCCTTTTTTTTTCTTCCAGTTTCTCTTTCTGCACAAATTGACTTCAAGGTAACACAGTATACAACAGAAGCATTAGTGATGAACTAAATAAATAAAACCAAAAAAATCTGGTATCCAGGCCAGAAATTCCTGGACTGTTTAGTCCAACTGATATTCCTCAAACTGATTCAGTTTCACCAGACCTAATTCTGGCTTATCTCAGTAATTCAGGCTGTCTACACCTACTTCTGCTACATCTGTGCTCTTACATATGTATTTTTTTCTTTTGAAATGCCATTCTTTTCAATGAAAAGGACCGACAGCATAAAAAGCTGAGGTTTCATCTTCAGAACAGACAAAAGAGAAACCCTGTATGCTGCCCCACTCATGACCTCTAGTAGAGAGAAGAAAATTAATTCTACCAAGCAAACATAAAAGTATAAAAAAAAAAGGAAATAAAAGCAAATACAAACTAATACAAATACAATACAAATACAAAGAAGAAATTCTTCCTTTCAGTATAGTGGCAGGTAGAAGATGCTACTCACCTGTAAAGTTAGGTAAGAAGCTGATGAAGCAGGTAGTTCTTCAGGAAAACCTTAGCTATCCCGAAATCCAGTCAACGATGTCCATCAGCACACTTTAGAAAACCGGATTCTAAGTTCTAGGAGAGGACCATTTTCAGCAAGCACTACATATTTAAGTATTTATTCCATTTATTGTGGAAACACAGGAGATGCAACATAGCTTTAACATACTCCCACTGACAAACTATTAATTTCATCTGAAATTCGCATCATTTATTGTGGAAATGCTGCAGACACAAACACGGATTTAAACACTTCCACCATCAGAGAACATGACAGGACAAGAAAGCTCAAAACAATACAGTGGCTCTTAAAGCTAGTAAAAGGCAGATGCCATTTCCCAGAAATGAAGGAAGGTAGGCTCCACTGGAGCCACTTCTGTACTGAATTTTTTCTTTTGAATCGGTGGTATACTGAAAACCCAGAGCCCTTACGTTATTTTAAGTGTTTTTTTTTTTTTTTTAAACCAATTGCTCGAGTCCAGGAATCTTTGGCACAGAAATTTTCCTTTGCTTTGTGACAAGATTACTCAGCCACTCATTCTTAACTAGGCCACTGTTTTCACAGACTTCATTTCAGCCTACGGCGTGGCATTTCATCCGAGTGTGGTGCTAAGTATGCTCGAGTCTCAAATTCTATGCTGACGGGAGAATAGCATCAGGATATTGCACTAGTTCTTTTTATTCTACTTTCATCTAACAAGACTATTATAGAATTACTTTTCTTTGCTATGCCCTACACTGACCTTATTTTAATACATTTACACTGACAAGTTGATATACATCTACAAGCAAGAGGAAAGAACAACATAGTATCAGTTAACAGACAAAAATTGTACTGCCAAATTCAAAGTTATAGGAATGTAAACATCCAGACATTCCATTTCTAGTTCACTTTTTACACTGCCTTGATGTAAAGCACACATTTGCACCGATTCTTTGCACATTTGAATAAAAATAAGGCCTATGAACAGTCACACATGGCTTACTCTGTCACAATCATATATTTCACTTCCTTGTTGCTCTGCAGCTGTTGTGAAACTGCGTTCTTGAAAAAGCAAGGATTTATATATTGAAAAGTTGTGCATAAAAGTGAATAAAACCATCTGTGCATTTCTTAGACTTCAATTAAAACACTGGCCAAAATATAAAAGATTGTAGAAAACTAGAAATTTTCTGAATATTTAAACATCATACATATGAATCTTATTACGGAAATAATAGCACTGCTTTTTGTGTACAATTTTCTGTATTCCATTCCTCCTTCTACTGCTACACAATCACTTCCTCCTTTCATTTTAGTATCAAACATCCTCCTAACTCATTAATTCAGAAAAAAAAGTATTAATTAAAATTTGGAAGGAAATTGAGTCTAGCACATTATTTTAAAGTGTTAATTTTCTGATCATATATTTGATATCAAGTCCTAACGTGAAGCCATCCTATTATAATTCAAGTAGTTTCTTGAATATACATATGCTGTCAATGATTTCCAGTACAAAAGATACACAGATAAAATAGTTAAACCAAGAAAGCTCTGAAGGCTCCTAGCCATCAGCAAGGAAAGGCACTTTTCTGGACACATAAGTCTAGCACACAGGGATTCAGCACAGCTTTGGTATTTCAATGTCTCCTTCAGTTTCTGTGCAAGTGATAACCACTGACTGCCCAGTCCTGAACTTCTCCACTTCCAAACAACGCAAAGAAAATTGCTCCAAATAAATTAATAGAAGCAGCAATATAGAAAACAGTCTGCCATTCTCCCACGGTATTCTGTCAAAGGGGAAGAGAAAACACACAGTCAATTAGCAGCTCCACATTCATAAAAACGAATTTCTAAAACAGATGCTGCATGGCCTGCCATTTTACATGTAAATGCTATACAGCATCATTTCATATCAACATAAAAGCATTTTAAACATCAAAGATCACATTGCCAGTTGAGTCTACTTCAGTTTAATAACCCACCATACACACAGTGCCATCAAAACCACCCTAGATACTCTGGAGCAGTTTATCACCTCAGATGCACAATCTTCACATGCAAGTTCGGATTTGCAAGACCACTACACAGACACGCAGGGAACATTAACTTCATGGGAAGCACTGCAGGGCCTGCAGGTCAGCTGGCCCCAGAGCAGACGCTCTCCCTACACTAAACAGCAAGTTAACGGCTACGAGTGGAGTTTCCAGACTCATCAGCATTTTAGATATATGCGAATTTTGCTCAAACAAGATATTTATCTTTACTCAGATTTCAATGAGAATCTGCTGAAATTGGCATTTTTAAATAATATTCAAGACATGCACAGTGAAAAATTATGGACCTTTTATATAAAAAAAAATACGTGCAGTTGTTTTACGGCTATACTTTTTTTTTGAAATGCCTGCTGAGCACTTTCTTGAAATATTTTAGAGTAACTCCTATAGTTCATTTAAAATGCAAACAGCTCACTTTTGCCTTTTAAAAAACCCAAACAAAAAACCCAAACCCCACACCTTTAAATCACACTTTCTGTCCAACTCCACCTTTTGGAGGTCAAACTTAAGACCGACTGTTCAATTTAAGTTTTGGGAAACTAACACAGCTCAAAATGTTTAGAATAGCTAGAATACTAGAATAGAATGTTACAAAAACTGTATGTTTGAATCTCGTTTCTTGTTCATCGGACAAATGCTGGCCCAGCAACTAAACAGCTTATTTGGGAGATTGATTTTAGAAAAAAACATGGAAGAGCTCATCTTAATTGGATAAAACAATTCTACAACTGTCTTGCGTAGCTGGAATTTTAAGACTCTAATTTGTGGCAGAAACGTGCAAGTCTTCCTAGAACACAGGGACTGAGTCACTAAAGTTCTTAAGTCCTATATACACATATCCTTGGGCTTACCTGCATTTACATTCAGAGATAAAATACAGGAAAAAAAAAATTACCTCCCCCCAAAAAACAACAGTAAGTAGACTTACATTATGAGTGAGGTTCTTGGCAATAACTGGCCCCACCATTCCTGGGATGGTGGCAAATGAATTTGTGATTCCAAGGAGGATTCCAGCATACCTGTAAAAGAAGGTTAATGAGCAGCGGGAACAATTTATCCTGCTTATCAGCTATGGAAGCCGTTTTGTCTAATCAGATCATACAAGCCTCATCTTGATTCAAGTAGGGATCACCTGTATATCGCCTAACCGAAACTCAGCACCTGTTTATATTCTCCAGAGGCCAGCAACAGAATTTAGCTTAACTACTCACGACTTTGCCTAGGACCTACAATCCAAAAGCACATGCTAAGCCACAACCAAACTCTCTGGAATGGATCCACTGGAGAAATTAAGAAGGAAAGATTGCATGCCTTGAAGAGGAAAGGCAACAATGAGCATGACAAAGTGCTGTCTGGCAGTAGTAAGAACAGATATAATTGCTAGGAAGCGTCTGCCAAAAGGCAGTATCACTCGTCTGGACAGATATTCCCACTCGCACTGCAGCCCAGGCTCCAGAGGCCTGAGTCAGCAGAGCTCTGCAGCGGTCAGTCCCTTCAGCTTTCTCTGGCTCAGGCTTTAAATGCCAGTGGGTAGCGGGTCTGTCTCATCCCATTTTGCTGGTTGCCATTCTTGCAGCTCCACTCTGAGGCTTATATAAGATTCCCTCAACAAGTAGATCACACACACACCTCAACAGCCATAAAAACTTGCTGGGAAAACCTGCTAACTTGCTCAACATCCAAGCCTCAGCCTCTCACCTGTGGGCAATTAAACATCTCACAGGAGAACTGCGAGGAGCATTAGAATCTGTAGCACAAGCATAGACTTGTGAGAGAGGCTGAGGAGAAATGACACCTCGACATTTTATACTCCGAGCTCAGCCTTCCAACACCAGAGCACAGATCCCTGCAGTTTAGATATTCATTTTGGAGTTTCTGGCTGAAGAATCATACAAAATTTTAAGATCAGCTGTAGTTTACTAAAGGAGAAAAAGTATCACCCAGTGATTGAGCTGTTCAGCAGAGAGAAATCCTGTACTCACAAGAAAAATTGTGTCTCTAAAGTATTTTTGATTATTTTCATTTACTAAAACAGTAGAATCCAAACATATCATCCGTATAAATAATTGAACTATATACTTTTAGTCCAGTAAAATTAGGAAAACGTGTTTCCTGAGAAAGTTATTAAACTAACCGTTTTTCCTTGAAAGTCAACACCCATATCAGTTAAAAATATGGCAATGTATTTTAGACTGAACTTCACTACTGCAGTTACAGTGCAATATGTTTCTTAAAAATATAGTATATCTATATATAACATTTATAGGGCTTTTGGCATATTGAAAATGCTTAAAAATTAAAAGTAAAAGCACCTACTCAGCTAAGAGTACAGAATGACTGTTTAATGGCTTTACACAAAAATAAATGTATTTTTGTCTTTGATGTGTTCAGACACTACAATACCGTTCATCCCAATCGCTCAGTTTGGAACGTGTGTGAGTGTCTATGGGGCCTGGATCATTGACAATTCACTGCTGGCCAAACGCGGCTGCTTTAGCCCAGCGTTTCTGACACGGCTGCATTCTCGATAAGCGCCGTGTTGGTTCAGATAGCAGCTCCACCCCTCCCTGGGCAGCGCAGAGACTCCTCTGGGTCCCGTGGAAGAGAAGAAGGACCCATCCAGAGAGCAAGACTGACGAGCAATCTGGTCCTCGTATGACACCAGGAGTGTAAGTGAATGCAAATGGAGCTGAGGTAGTCACAAAGACAGGTTTGTAAAGTGTAGAGCCAAGGGACTAATATAAGGCTTCATGGTGACATACCTAAATTTAGAACAACATTGGCATGATTATAATGTTCTTAAGATAAAAATTGGAATAGATTTCCCACACACAAACTTTCCTATCCCCAACAATTCTGTGCACTGATAGCATAAGAAATGCACGTTAGGAATAAAAAAAACAGAACAACTATTTTTTCCTCTTTAGTATCAGTGTTTTCATTCACTTTTTCCTGGGAATATAAATATTATTTCTTTGAAAATTTCCACTGCTTTTTTTTTTTTTTTTTAAGCAACAAAGAGCTCTGCTATTCTAATCCACATATTTCCCCATTATAGTAATGGGGAAATGTATCATGAAAGTGCTTTAAATTGCTTCTGGATATTCTTAATGTATGCAGAGGCTGTTCTCAGCTCATTTTTCCTTTATTTTTTAATTTTTTTTTAAATCCACAATTATACCAAGCTTTTCCTTGAAACTGTGGATATCTGCCCGGGCCATTTCATCCATTAGAGCTCAGACAGATCCAAAACCTCAGTAGGAAAAAAAGGGGAAAAAAAAAGGAAAAAAAGAAAAAAAGAAAAAGACTCCCCTTTTGTAATGGATGTTCTGGTAGTTCTGTATTTGAAGTCAATTTTCTGTGTGACCTTTGTTATAATGACATTCCATTCTCCTTCTCTGTCTCCATTTAGACAGATTTCCCCAAATTAAAGCTTGAATGTGCTGCATAGAAAGTCACTGATCTCAAGACAACAGCATCTGTCTGAGCACGTTGCAGGGCAGTCTCCCTGCAGATGCAGCTGCTCGTCTGTGCGGAGAGCGCTGGGCCAGAGGCCCTAAGCAGAGAGCACGACACTTGCCTCTCCTGCATCCATGGCCAGTCTGCTCCCTTTCGCCCACATGGGAGGAGAGAGGAGTGAAAAACTCGTCTGACTCAAGTGTGAATGGAATAAAACCAGGACTTTGAGGAGGATGGGAAGAGCAGAGCAGGATGAGGTCAGGTGACCGTCAGCATTTGATGTGGTTAACCAAATTACGCCTACGTAGCTGGTACAGCATTAGTGCTGCTCCACATGATTATTTTTAATTCTTGTAGCTTTTTGGAGCACATAAGATACTGTGTATAGTCTCAGATACAAATTTCCCCCGGAAATAAGCATATCAAGACTGCAAAGTGAAGCACCTCCCCAGTTAGAGCACATGCTCCCCCCCAGATCTGGAAACCTCTGTTGTCACCTGCGTACAAGACACTGCTGTGCACCTACCTCCTGAGACACCGCAGCTGCACCAGTTCCCCTTTCCTGTTACAGCTCCGGTGCAATCAGAGCACAGGATGGATGTGCTCATTTACTGAGCAGCATTTAATATTGTGTGTTCACTCTGCATGTGCACGAACTCAGGCCTTACTTCTTGCACACTATTCAATTACCACAAGCAGAGTTTTCCCAAAGGCTTTCCAGTGGAACTCCTCACAGACACTGCTTTATTTTCATAACACTCTGGAGGGATGAGATGACAATACAGTATGCATCCCACTGATAGGAAATGAAAACACAGGCCAAGAATGTGTACTCCTGCTGGACACTTGATTTGACATCCTCAGAATCTGAATTTAAGAGCATTTAACAACACACCATAAATACTTCTTAAGTTCTCAAAGTGCTGCAGGTTCCCTTTAGAAATTATGGGAGCCTCTGCCATCCTCAAAGTGCCCATCCCTTTTCAGAACTAAGGAATCCTTAACAGACCCCATTCTTGAAGCCAGTGGATGTGAACATTGGCCTCTGAGACTGTCACAGAAATGTCTGATCCAACCAACTTAGCACATATGAACTCTATGGCAGAGCAGCAGAAAGACTGAATTCCAGGAGCAATGTTCAGCTACCTTCAATGCTTTCTCCTTTCGTCCCTACCCTTCTCCTGCAATGCCTGCCCCAAACTGCTACACGCTTTGCAGCTTCTGCAGCTGCCAGGCAAAGGGCTTACACACATTGACTTCCCTCTCTATACAACACTAAATATTTTCTAGAGCAGGATCCATCCTATAGGGTGAATAAAGAAAAGGCCCTAAGCAGGGAAGCATTACAACAATAACAATGACATTGCAATGCATGCAGAAAGAGAGAGAATTCAAAATTAGACAGCCATCCAGATTCCAGCATTGAGTAAATTATAGTAGTAACGTCTTTCGACATTAATGCTTATACTTCACATTAAAATAAAAAATCCAAACAATTCTTTATCAATGCTTCACATTTTAAGAAACAGTTTTGCAAAGCCAAGCTTGAAATAGAAGTTGCATAATGCTCCCCTATTTCCCCAGGTGCAGTGCTCCATCTAGATCTTCTTCATCATTTATAATAATTTTTGATTTGAAACACATTGCATCACAGAGCCACACCT
>JAUBOD010000810.1:2627877-2647871 GCA_032353885.1 Nothura maculosa
GAGTGCAGGTTACTGTTATTGGTAAGGATTGTTTTATCCCGTTTTTGTCCCTATTATTTGCTAAGAAGCTATATTGTCTATAATTGTGTATTTTTTTGAAATAAATTTTGCTGTCTCATAGGATTCTATGGATTGCCTCCTTACAAAAGCATATGAGAAGACAGATCAGTGGGCAAAGAGATGATAAGATGAAGTTTTCATGCTTAATGCAGTTTTCTGCATGATTAGTGGTGTTTAGTACAAGTATTCCCAATGTATATTCCCAGTATATTTTCTCCCAGTTTAGCTGACATCATCTTTGATGTATAAGCCATGTACATATTTATACTAAGCTTTAAATTGATCTTTCAGGTGATATACTTGGGCCTTCTATCAATGGTTTGGAATCATTGATTAAGATGCCTTATGGCTGCGGTGAACAGAATATGATCAATTTTGCTCCGAATGTTTATGTTTTGCAATACCTGACTAAAACCAAGCAGCTCAGAGAAGATATTAAATCGAAAGCCATATCATTTATGAGAAAAGGTTTGTATGCTGAGAAGAAAGATGTTTTTAAGAATATGTTGGTAAAAGACATATCTAACTTTGCATTTGGTATTTGAAATACTGTTCTATTGCTGTCCTGAGAATTGGAAGAAAAGTCCATTTTCCCCTAGTTTTTCCACTGGGCTGACAGAATTAAAGTGCAAACAATTTTGTTTCTGATTTTGTTCAGTAAAAAGATAATTTTATATGATTACTTTTTTGAGGAAAGCTGCATTTTGGAAGGTAATTCTTATAATATTCCTTAGAGATTGTTCTCTGTTCTTTGATTAAATTGCATAAACAAACATTTCTGACCTCTATATGAGGCAAAGCAGAACAAAAGATGCTTTTGAAAATATTTATGCATTTTGGAAAATGATATTTTGAAACTACTTCTTAAGAAATAAAGATTGAAAAAGTTTTCATCACTGGTTGATGTGAAAACTTTGGAGTCTAGACTCAGACAAGGAATGAGGTTGAAGTATTTTCAAGTTATTTGAAATGAAAGTCCCATGAGTTTTTCACATGTTACTGAAGTCCTTTCCTCCTGACGTATTCTTCTTTTACCTCTGTTCAACTAGTCATCTCTAGAGATGCCTTTTGATTTCAGCCCATCCTCTGGGAATGATGGGGTACATATTGATAATAGGATCCTTCTTTTCCCTGCCTTTCCAGTTGTATGTGTTGACATTTGAAGTATCATTTTTCACTTTTGATTGAGTGTCCATTGGAATGAATACGGTGTTCACGCCCCTCAGATCTATTGTCTCAGCATTTCTGCAGATCATCCTGTGATAGGTCCACTCATGTTAGAAGATTTTTGTGCGACAACAACAGTCGTCATTAAAAAGAAAGCAGACTGTGGGAAATAACTGAGTGATCATTGAGTTTTCCTTCTAGTTCTGGGAAATCTTGAGATCGTCCTCAAAATTAGTAAAAGCCAAGATATATTTATCTCTTAGTTAAGTGCTTCCACATTACCAGTGGGGTGGTGATGATAATCCTTAATTCTATGCACTGCCTGTTCTGTGAGGAAAAAGAAGACCAACATTCAGGCATTTTTGAAAAGAAACCTATTTGTACACATACATATATGTGTTGCTCACAAAACATTACTTTGGCTAAAATTTTGATAGTGACTTTTTGCTTTCTTTGTTGAGAAATGCCACTTACTTAATTTTGACTATTTTTTTCCTTCCACTTAACAGTGCTTCACTTTTCAAGCTCTTTAACTTGGATTAAAGATATTTCTATGTATGGGAAACATTGTCTGGTTTCAATGATGTAAATAACCACTTTTGCTAATACACTACAAAAACAACTATGTATATGTGGAAGTTGTAATTGCCAACTATTCTAACAAGATAAAAATTAAATTAGATACTGTTTTGATGAAACTTTGAATGGGTAGCTAGGCTGGTATAATGTAGCATTAAATTCACATCTTTATACTTCCTGTAGTAGAGAGACTATGACAAAAGTTCATCTCATATGATGAAGTCATTTGCTCCTCAATAAGTAAAGCTGTGATTCACACACTTATCTATACTGAGGGTGGTATAAAAACACGTGATAAACCATATGTCAGTGAATATGAGGAAGACATTGCAGGGACCAATTTCTAAAGATATCCAGACAATTCTGTAGTGATGTAAATGTCTTTAAAAAAAACCCATTGCCTAAGGCTTTTCCTTTTGTCTGATTGTACTTGGTGACTGTCAGGTATTAGACTAATGAATATGCTTTCTTAATTATAATAATAATCAGGATAGCAAAACTAAGGGAAAAAAAGGGAAAAAGGAAAGAATAAATTCTTGTTAAGTGTTGGAAATAGGCATCATTATTATCCTGGGTCTGCAAGTGGCAAGCCAAATCAAAGAAAACATAGGAAAGGGAAGGTCTTAGGCATCAGAGACTATAATAATAAGCATGCGTTAGGTATTCCTTCATTTTCAACATTATTGAATTTCAGTTCTGCACTGAAGCAAACTATTGAGTAGGGATGCTGTTAGTGGTCATGTGCAGCTAGTAAGCCTTTGTGGTCCTTTTATTATAGATATTCAGCACTCAGTAAAACACTGCAGCTGTTCTAGACACTGAAATAATCTTTACATGCCTCTTAACCAGGTGCCTTTCATTTTTGAGGGGGCAGGTTGCTGAAAGGGAATATTTTTCAGTGGTGGCTGTAGGTTTGCTGAACTCTTGCCTTTTCAATTGGAAAACATTTCATTTTTTGCTTCTCTCTGGTTGTGTTGGGAAGATGGAACATTTCTGCATGTTTGTGACAAGCTCCTCAAAGCAACGAAGTGCTGAACTACAGGCTGTAACTCCAGTTTGCACTCCCTGCTGTGCTGCTGGAGCCACTGAGCTATGTGGGGCTGTGTCACAGTGTGCTACACTGTCATGTCTGGATTTTTGTAGATAGAGCCTTCATGTTACTGCTACTCACTGGCAGACTTTTGCATAGTTTTATTTCTTCCTACATCTTTGGAAGATATTTATGAAATTTGAACTTAAGTTCCTCTGTTCTTCTCAGAAAGTGCTTTGCTTCATGCCATTAGAAAGTTTGAACTGGAACCCCTGTAAGAGGAATGCGTTCAATACCTTTCTCTGCTTTTTCACTTCAGGCTACCAAAGAGAGCTTCTTTTCCAGAGGGATGATGGCTCTTTTAGTGCCTTTGGAAATGAAGATTCCTCTGGGAGCACATGGTAAGTAGTTCTGCCAGATTCACTTTGGAATTTGATCATTTTAGATATTTTTCCCTGCAACTAAAATCTTTGTGAAGTTGGTAAAAAATTCCAGCCATATTAGCCTTCTGACTGGTTTTCATTAGGTCTTTAGGCCAACTTTTAAGGTCATTCTGCTACATAATATGCTGTCAAATCCATTATTAGGACAAGGATTTTTAATTTTGCAAAGAATGAATAGTGATACTTTTTAGAAATGGGATTTATTGGGTGAAATGACTTTAAGATGTCTTGCTGGAGAGAATAGCGCAACAGTACAGTGAGTACCTAGAACTAAATCAGAAAAAAAGATGTTAAGAAAAGTTGAGATTTGTCTGCTTGCTACAGTGAAATCCTGAAAACTTGATTATAACTGTATGAAGAATTGTGATAGAGTCTTTAATTCACAACTGCAGTCTCTTGGTAATCCAGAATTTATGAGTTGTTAAAACACACTTTAGTTTGTTCTCTGATACTCCCCATGTGGATTAAAACAGTACCCAGGAGCTTAAATATACTTATATATTTCAATAAAAATTATTGGCTGTAAGTAGAAACATTTCAATTGCTGTCACTGACCCAGTCAATACTTCAGTGAGCATCTTTCATTGACTTTAGGGGGATTTGCCTTGGACTCAATATTAATAGACTGGAAAATGAAGAAAAATGAAGAAATATATCTATACTATCAACCTTGGTTCTTAAATAGTGCAGTGACAGGTTACATGAATAAGCATTTAACAAGGAAGTCAATCAAGGCAGAATTTTAGATTATAAATGAATCAAGTAACAAGAGTTGTTCTGGTGATGTGATTATGGGGAGAATGATCCTAGGAAAGATCATACTCATAAATATATTACTTTGTAAATTATGATTTACAAATTAGAGTCTTGCAGCAGAAGCTATGAGAAAAATATTTGAATACAGATAAATATTTATGTTAAATTTGGGAACCTACAGTCTGTAACTATGTTTTGAAATACTAACAGCTGTAAAGGCTGTTAATGATTTTTGGGAACAAGGAAATAACTTCATTTTTTGAGGTTAAGATTAGTCTCTTTTTTTTTTCCGGAGAAAGGCATGTATTTTCCTCTGTGCTTGGAAGATGTGTATGGCATAACTACATCTTAAATCATGTTAAACAGAGGACACTGTAATGTGGTGTTAATTTTCTGTGTTCAATTAACCTTTTCCCTGAAGGTTAACAGCTTTTGTATTAAGATGTTTCCTTCAAGCTCGTCCGTTCATAGATATTGATGCAAATGTACTTCTGGATACAGCTAATTGGCTTGTCAAGCATCAGAAATTAAATGGAGAATTTCAGGAGCCTGGCAAAGTGATACAGAGTGACCTTCAAGGAGGCAACAATAATCTAGTCGCTCTAACAGCTTACATCATGTCATCCCTGCTAGAGTTTCCAGATAAACAGGTATTGGATTTCTTGAGTAGTATAATTACTGGAATACTTCATAATTTGTCATACTACCTGGCAAACACTTTATAGTCTAAGGAGATAGAGGAACTTCTGAATAGACCCAAAGTTCAACCTGTCTTGGGTAAAATTCCCTGTATTTTTGCCTATTTACAGCAAAGACTTGTGCTTGGACTTGTCCAGTTTTATGTACTTTTGCAAAAGCTAAAAGTGGTTGTTTGTAGCAAAAGTATTGTAGTAGCTTTGGTCCAAGAATTTTGAAAGTAATTTAGGGGGAAAGTCCTTAGAGATGCCAAATCATTCCAATTGATTTAAGTCATATTACTCATATGAGACAGTACCAGATTAGAATGTTTGCCTTTGATGTCCTATGTGTGACTGAAAGAAATTCTTAGTATTTCTTGGTTATTGCTAGAAGACAGTGATATTTCTGTTCTGCTTTCTTTTAGAATATATTACTCTCTCTTTATATATATTATTGCCTCTGTGTTCTTCAATATGACTTTTATTTCCAGCATACTGATGCGATCAGACGTGCCACAAACTTTCTAGAAGAAGAATTAAAAGAAGGTGTTTTGGATAATTATACTTTGGCACTTGTGACATATGCATTGTCATGGGCAAAAAGTACAAAAGCAAAGGAAGCCCTGAATATATTAAACCAGAGAGCAGAACAACAAGGTATTGCACAACAATCTTATACCACTGTAGAGGTGTTTTGTCTTTGATATTGAAAATATATAACATACACCATACCTACATATAGAAGCAGAGATAATGAAGATCTTAGTTCTGAATTCAGAAGTGTTCTGAGCATGACAAATTGAATAGGCTGAAAACTTCTAAGAAAATCTTAACAAAAAGTGGCTATAAATGAATGAATTTTCAGCAAAACTTAGGGCTTTAAGTCATACAGTGTTCCTCATATTAGTAGTGCAAGGATGTTGGAAAACATTACTTTTGTGTTTTACTATGTTATTATGTATATAAGTTCTGCTGTTCTAAAAGGTTCTGATAGTTCAGGAAACTGGCAGGTATGTTGAATGGAAATCAGTGTAAGAATAGAAAAATGAAGGACTGGACTTTAAGTAAGCTAATGCAAAGGTCTGTTCTTTAGGTTTTTTTTAGTGACTCCTATTGTGATGTTTAACTTCTTTTGAGTTCAGTGCAACTAAGTTATTCTCCTTGATTTAGGAAGGAAAAAATAAAATAGATGACATGCAATATAAGAAATTCAGATTGTTGGTTATATTATAACCATCTCCTTGAAAAATCTGAAACAAATTATTTTCTAGCTTAAAACCCAAGGTTTTACAGTGTCCCTCTGTTTACTGAATTGGACTTTTTGGAAAGTCACTTTTGGGAAGGGAGGATTCATACATCAAGGAAGAATCAGTCCAGATGCAGTCCTGTTGTCTGGAGGTCCCTCTCTAGTACTGGAGAGAAAGGAGTACCCCAGCAAAAATGAGTTGGCTTTTTCACAAGAGCTAATTTATATGGGTACTTGAGGATGACAACAAAAGCTTATCTGAAATCATAAGGATTTGCCATTTGAACCTCAGCTTTCTTTTTATCTGAATTCATCCACTTCTGAGGAAGGGCTAAAGTAAATCCTTTACTGGCAATGCACATAAAGTTTAGAGAAACTTGCTAGATCCCCTAGTTAAGCAAAAATAAAGAGGATTCCCTCTATTTTTTTTTTTCCTGGAAGATTAAAGGCTTCAGGCTGTGGATCAGATTGTATTATGATTCTTTTTTTCAGGTGAATTTCGTTTCTGGATAACACCTGCTTCTGAAATTTCTGATTCATGGCAGCCGCGGTCCATTGATATCGAACTTGCAGCATATGCTCTGCTCTCACACTTTCATCAAAACAGATTAGCAGAGGGAATCCCTGTTATGAAATGGTTAAGTCAACAAAGAAATCACCTTGGAGGATTTTCATCTACTCAGGTAATATTATGTCTGAATAGTTACACTTTCCAAATGAGTGCTAGATTTTATTAAGAAAAAAAAAAAGAGAGAGATCATATTTGGTTGTAAATATGAAGTGTAGAGATTTGTTTTTCTGTAACAGCATGGGTTAAGTGCGTGCCTGTATTCTTGCAGGATTGGCTTCTTAAATGTGGACTCAAATTTTAGTAAGTTGACAAGTATATAATGAACCAGAGAGTCGCCTTAATTATTTAAAATATTAAAAAGAAAAGTCCCAAAAGTCAGAAGAGATTCCTATGGAAAAATGGTGAAAGCTATTTTCCAAGCAAATGTGATAAACATTTCTTACTTTTCTTCCAAGAACAGAAACTTTTTTCTATTCTTTCCATATGTGTGTCCCTGAACTCCTAAAATGCTATTAGCTGAGATAGGAAAGTGAAGTAAGTCTTAGATGAACAGTCTATGCTAGTGTCTCTGTTGTCAGTTGGTCTCAGCTAAATATGTACTATGTCCTCATTATTATGTAAACTCTTGATGGACCATGAAATTTGGGAGATCTTTATCATCTCCAGGAGGTTTCCATATTGTTGAAATCACATCATGTAAGCAGTGCTGGCATCCAAAGAATTCATATAGTGATTTGGATTGCATTAGTTCAAGTTAGCTTTTAAATTAACTACAAATGCTGGTCACAGTAAAATGTCACATCTCATCATACTGCTTGGTACCAAGCTATACAGGCTATTCTTAATTATTTTCAAAAGTTGACATTAATCTAAGAGAGATTAGTTCTGTGAAATGAAGTGCCACTAGGGAACCAGCATAGCTTCCCTGAGATTCCAATATTTTCTTAATGTCTTAATTCTTGCTTATTATTTGAAAGGCTTGATTGAAGCACTAAATGGGCCAAAGGTTTAAATAAAGAGAAGAAACATTCTCTTTATTCTTCAGAAAATATTTTTACTTGAGAGCTTGGAAATCTGCCAGTGCACCATTTACCCCAAGGCTGAAGCTAATAAATGAATCTAATCCTTTTAGTCATCTATAATCTAAACTATTTTGCTTTCAAAATTGCTTCAAATATCTCAATGGGTGCCTTTTTCTTTTTTTTTTTTATTTGTGGAAATAGTCACATACCTTTTATTATCTTCTAAAATTGTGTTCAGAAATTGTTTGAAGTATTTTCTTGCATTACTTCATTATATTATATACTTCATATGTTTTTAAACAGTAGAATGAAAAGTAATCAGTGGCATGTGTGATACTTTCTAAACTAGAGTACCATACCATAATTCATTGTAATTTATATAACTAGTATGTGTTACTGTGAATTTGTAGTCAGAATATTTAGCTTTATAATATTCTTCATATCTATGCAAAAAATGTGCATATTTCATATATACAGATATACGCACATACAGAAAAGTAACATGAATGCAAATTTAAATAACAGGGAAGAACTTCTTATAGAGGGACTTATAGACATGGCTTGAAACCATATTCCCTAAGTTTTCAAGTATTATATTTGATGTAATATTGCCTTGACCAGCCTTGTTCCTTGTGCGTCAGCAGTTAATGTTTCCTGGTGGGAAAATCTTGGGTGTGCCTTCTAGTGCAGAGCATGCAAAAGGGCACATATATCATCTTTATAAGTGCCTAGCAGAGTTATATAATCCTAAAATAGGGGAAAAGACTCAAAGTCATCTTCTGCAAGGGCAAATAGTATTTCTAGACTTTTTGAACTCTGGTTGAAATTAGGGAGATAAATATAAACTATGAGAAGTGTGATTGTAAGGATTTGGAAAAGACACCTCAAGATATTCCTTGGACTCCTCAGCTTAGGTAAGTGCAGGTATATTTCTATTTTCAGGTGACTAAAATTAGATTCTCTAAGAAGATCTTATATCTGTTAGATCTATAAGATAGATCTGATCTATAGATCTGGTAGATACTGTAGTTTCTTTCACTCCAATATGAAATAAGTTTTGAAAGTTTGGGCTTCCAAGCCACAGATCTTTGGCAGGAATGACATACGAGTTGCCAGAATAGGGCAGAATCGTTTTGTTTTGTCATTGGCTTCTGTAAAGGAGTCAGCATCTGCAAGTATGAGAGTAAGGCTTCCTTGTAGGAGCAAATATTGATCGCTAACAGGAAAATCTGCTGGTTTGTCCAAAATGTTAAATATTTCTGAGATCTTTCAGGTATACCTATTCTGCCACACCATGCTAAGCACTGGAAGTCAGGATAATCCCAATCATAGTGGTTCAGGGTACCAGGAACTTTGCAATGTTGCTGATCATCTCGATCATGTGCAGTTTAGAGATTTTACAAAGTCAATGTAGCAGGTCATCCTGGAAGAGGGCATGGTACAGGAAAGAGTAGTTTCTAATCATTCAGATACCGGTTTCTACTCATTTAGAGTGAATATGCAGCATATCCTGCTGCACTGTGGTATGGCATAGGAACAGTTAATGAATATTACTTTCACCTTAGAATCTTTTTACTAAGACTGATGTAAAAGTGAATAAATCATCTCTAAATGCTGAGCCTGCAAGGCCAATTAGTTCATTATCGTGGGGTAAGAAAAGTGGCAAATGAAATACACAAACAAAAATTCCTAGGAAACAATACAGACATATAATTGCTGCATTTTTGTCCCCCAGAAAATACTAGGTGTTAAAATTCTCGTTTACTGAACTGTGTTGGACCAAAGAATCAAAAACTGCCTCTAATGATCAAATACTCTAAGCCTGCAGCTGTACACAAAAATAAACAAAAAAGAATTTGTGAGTAGGTATGATACTGTGTTTATAAACACATTCTGTAGTGGTATGATTGTACAAAATCACAGAATCAAATACAATGGATAAAAAATTGGCTGAATTCCCTTCAAATTTTTTGCCATAGGGCCAATAAGAAACGGTTTCAGGAATTCTTAGAAACACTACTAATTTTTCAGACCTGTATCTTTTGCTCCAGTGATTAAGGTACCCTGAAAAAATACTACGAAATGCTGGATATGTAACAATTGCTTACACTTAGTTCCTGTGTAAATGCAGAAAGTAGCGGAATCATTGCTTTCCTCACACACTGGGTGGGATGTGATTCAGGCTGTTGCTTCTAGACTGTTGTCTGTCAGGTCTTTCACATCTCACACAAATAGAAGAGTTCCATAGCAAGTCTGATCTCATTCGGTATTACCTGAGTCTGTATCTATCTTAATTTCTGTACTATGTTATTGACCCTCTTCTGCTCTAGAATCGTTTGGGCGAGTGGATATGTGAGTGCTTGAAAACTCCCAACACAATCAACAAATGGGACAAAACTGGGACTAAGAAAGAAATGCCAAACACATGGCTATACATATATACTTTGCTAAAAAACTAGTGATAACCTGGTTTGATTAAATTGATGTAATATACTTAATTGCATGGATTTTCTTAGACTTGATGAAAGTGTCTAAGCTGAGCAGTTGAGCTGACTGAATTATGTTTGTTCAAGCCCAGCTTATTTAAACAAATCCAGTATGAGTGTTTAGACAGACTCCAGCAAGGATTGCTTGTCATGTGGTGTGCAGAGCTGTGTTTAATACAGAAGCACTTATTTCTCTCAACAGGACACTGTAGTGGCTCTGCAAGCCTTGAGTCTATTTGCATCTATTACTGCCACCAGCAAGACTGAGATTGATGTTACTGTAACAGCACCTTCTTTGAAAATTCCAGAAACATTTTCAATTGATACTCGAAACCGTTTTCTACTTCAGACCAAGGAGGTACTGTAGAAAGTGAGTAAAGTTTGTGCCTGAAAGTATCTTCTTGAAATTACTGTTTAACTCCTTTTTCTTTCTTTTAGCTTGCGCCTGCGCAACCTATGAGTGTTACAGTTTCAGCAGATGGGATTGGATTTGCTATCTTTCAGGTATGCAATCGAGTTGTTATTTCTAAAGCTGCGTTCTCTGTAAGGAAGGTTTACTTTAATACAAAGCTTTATAAAAATGTTAATAAGTAAATCATCTGTAATGTCGTAAAACAATAACAGAGGACTTAATTTTTTTTTTTTAAATTATAAACTAGATTTTGTGTAAATGTAAAAATTTCACATCTGCATGATTGTGTATCTCAAATAGTTCAACATTTTAAGTACTGTTGGCTGAGTGATGGTTTTGGGGCACATCCATGGGTCAGTCATAAGCCTGTCCTCCTGCAGAAATGTGGTAGTACATTGGCATGATAGTACAAAGTTTGTATGGACCAGGCAGAAATGTCTCATTAGCTCCTGAAGTCAGCTCTGGTAGGGCAGAGAACATAATGGCATTGTTAGTTATTTGAGTTATTTCCCTTTTAATGAAGTAGAATAAAACAATGCAAAAGCTAAAAATGAAAATGGCTGGATTTCCAACAATTTTTATGCTACTCTGAAATGGTACAATCACAAATATATATGAAAAAAGTATGAAAGAGTATAAAGGCCAATAAAAAATTATTGAAACTTGTTAACAGTGGATGCTCAGGATCAGTCAAATTGTGGGAATGGGAAGCGTATAAGAGTATCGTGATCTCCTCTCTGGCAGTCCTGTGTGTAAGGGGTAAAGATTCCAGCATTTTATTTCAGTTAAACAAATTAATCTGTGATCAGTACATGTTGTCTTTGGAATTAGCAAGCAGTAAATAGCTCTTTTATGCTTTTCAGCTCCTATCTTTCACCAGTAACAAAGCTTATGTCCTGAAGAAAAATGTTCTTCAAGATTTACAGTAACACTTGCGAAATATAATATGAGAAGAAGACAATACTGGATCTGATTTATAAGATCACTAGTGGGTCTCTCTTATCTTTCCTCCTGTTGATAACAGTGGCTTAGAGCCAAATGGGTGAAAGAAAAGGCATTTTAAAAGCTGTAGAAATAGATAGCATGGAAATTTTAGTCTCTGATAAGCATGGCATACTTTTTTTTTTAAGTATATAGATAAACAGATAATTGCTGAGTACATCACAAAACTGGGCAGAATTCCTGGTAACTGTCTACTCTTCATACTTGGGAAAACAGAATTTAGGCCACCCTAAGGCACTCAAAGTTTTAAACCAGATCAAATTCAATCTTAAATTCTTCTATTCTAACCTCTGCTTCAGTTCTCTTGAGGGACAAAAAGGCACAGTTTAATAAGTACCCTCTTGGATAAGAACCTTTCCAAAGAAACTTTCACAACTAGCTGTTAGCAATGAACAGCAGCTACAAATACACCTCATTTATTCAGCACCAGTCTGCAAAACCTACAGTGACGTAAATGATTATCATTGTTTTTTCATTCCCAGAAGTGCAAATGACGTTCGCAGCAAAGTTCAAATACTTAAGAGTATATTTTAGATTGAAACTCGTTGGCCAAAATAGGAATGAACACCTCAGCAAGACTGCATTTGCACATCTGTAATTTCAGAGTGTGCGTGCATGTGTGTATGAAGTCTAGCAGACTGGGGTTCCAGAACAGTTAAGACTGCTTAAACTTAATCATTGTTGAAAAATACTCCCTGATATTAAGTCAACTGATGTGTCAGGAGAATGAATCAGAAACTTTTCAGCAAATTGTTTCATGCTGGAAAATGCTTTATTGAAATGGATGATGATGATTTATTGAAATGAGTCCTTTCTGTGGAAATGTGTTGATTTCAATTAAAATTTTGCCAATAGGCAAATTTCACATCCAAATCAGTCTGCCTCGAAGATCAAGCTGAGCTCTTGTACACAGAATACCCAGTACTTAACCTAGTGGTTAGAGGGCTCCTCAGGTATAAGTTCCTGATTTGTTATACAGTTCTAACATGTGGTGTCATTCACACATAATCTGACATTGATTTCTGAACACCACCCATCTACTTCATTTAAGTCACTGTGCTGTTGTGTTTTCTCCTGCAGCTTTGAGGCAGAAGTGCTATGACTTGTTTCCAAATATTGTACTTAACATAGACTAGTAGTTTCTCCAAAAACTTTTCTTAGATGGGACTATCTCTTTTCATCTGCTTCCTTTGGCAGGTCTGCTATTGTAAAGAAAGAGCACTGATGCCATTTGAATTAGATTTTTCTTTTTCACAAAGGCAAGCTAGATCTGGGTCTCATTTAATAAATCAGATAGCATACAACGTTGCAAGAACATTTCTTCAGCTGCGTTTCATTGTGTTACACTCGCCAAAGTACAGTGGTGAAATTCACTGTTCTGGGATTTGACTTTCTATCCAGATGTAGCATGTTGAAACAGTAATTCATTTAAATATCACAAAACACAATATTCAGTCCATTAATGGAAAAGCTTTTCCCAACAGAATGGATTCTAGTTTAAATTATTTTTTATGAAAACTCTTGCCTCTGTGTACGAGTTGGCTGTGTATTAACTCACAACCTTGCAGGATCTTATAAAATGTATTTATTTTGGACAGTATCACTGCAAAAGCAAACATTTATTTGTAGTTTTGTGGTCCTGCTGTCAACAAAGTCGCCTAGCTTCTCCGTTCATTATGAGGATGGACACTATGGTTATCTTAAGATATTGATTCTGCAAGGAGAATGAAGGCGTGGCTGTAGGGGTAGAAAGGGACTCTGTAGACAAAGGAGTGAAATAAGACATCTTCTCTATGTGGCCTTCTGGAGTCTTGGAAGAAATATCTGTTAACTGGCTGAACTGTGAGCTTGGCTTGGCAAGTGCATAGCGTGGGACAAAGGAGGATGCTACTGAAACTCAGGGCTAGCAGTGAGTGGAGGGCTGGCAGGACCAAGGAGGGCAAAGTAGATTGGTTGGGCAAGATCTCTTGGACTGCCTGGTTGCATATAAAAGGCTCTCTGGAGAGAAGAGTATCTCTTTCTTTGTCAGGGTTTGTTGGCTGTTATTACTCTGTTCTCTGCCACCTCCTTTCACAATAGACTCATAGACTCAATTCATATATTGACTAATAGCTGAGTCTCAATTCATATATTGAGTGATAGCTGAAACAGCAGTTCTCAAATGACAGAGAAGAGTGAGCATAGGCTGTATCTTTGATCATGGAAGGTGTGAAAAAGAACCTGAGAATCAACTGTTGCTAAACAGTGAAAAATACTGATCTTTTTTCACTGAAGCTTTCTTTTTCACTAGACTTAGATAAAGGATCAAGTACTAATGTGATGGTACTAAAAAACATACTGTGAAATGGATATGTATTTCTCCATTGCAGTTTTTGAGTGGATACTAACTGGTCAAAAAGGGATATGAAAAGAGAGAGAGAGAGAGAGAATCTGCTGAAAATATTTCACTGAACTCATGTCCTCGGTTAAGAACATTTGCATTGCTAGTCAAAGAACAAAATGGACAGGAAAGAGACATTGATTAGAGGACTATATGTTCAGTTTTTCACATTGATTAGAGGAATATAAATTCAGTTTTTCACCAAATGGTGTTTTGATCTGGTACTGTTACAAGCATCATTTTCATGCAGAAGATTAGCTTCTAAATGCCTCTTGGGCTTTTTACCAGAACTGGGTGCAGTATGGCAAGACTAGACCAGTTTTTCCTTCAGCTTTGGCAACTGCATCTTAAAAATTTAAGAAGAAACCTAATTTTTATTTTGTTAATTTAATGCTAGTTCCTATATATAGTCTTCCTGTCCCCACATGTAGCAAAGAAAGAATTTTTTAATTGAAATCTGCACTGTAGCATTGTAAAAAAAAAATCTCTTTTTTTTGTCATAAGAAATCAGGAAAAGAAAATTTCCACTTAACAACTTATTGTTGGAAGTAGTTGACTTGTTTGATATGTAGTTTCAGATCTTGCACATTGGCAGTAAATTCTTATCTGTTTCCTTTTTTCTCTGGCAAAAGTTAAAACAATTTCATTTTTGTGATGGCAAATAGTGGGAGCATTGTCAGCGTGCCTTTACCTAACTTCCTTCAAGCCTTTGATTAACAGACTTCTAGATTTGCTCGGTACTCCTTTCTGCAGGACAGTTATATGGGTAAGTCCTCACCACTGCCACTATTGCTCTGTCTATACAAAATTGGCACTATACGTACTGTATGTAAAATTCAGAAATGCTAGGCAAGGTGATGGGAGTTAGTAAATGTAGACTGAAATACAGGGCATAACTTGTCTATTAAGGAGACAGAGACATGGCAGCAGAAAGCAGAATATTAAAACACAGTTTACACTGACTTGCTACTGTGTAAATTGGGCCTCCCCACTGCTGTACCTCTAAATTCGGTCTGGCAGTTTTTCTTTTGCTGTCAGGAACTCTTCTAAAGGGAATGTGATTTTCAATAAATATCCTATATTCTCATTTCATTAGTCGAAGTGCAAACTGGGGTCTGGCGGGGCAAGAGTTATTTGAGCTACACTGATTATTTTCCTTCCAAAACTGAAGAAGTTTTTTTCCCCCTCTTAGTGTTATATCGTAATGACTAAGAGAACAGATAATGATGGAGTTTATTTCTGCAAACTTACTATTCTGTTGTTGGTGAAAATCACAGTTCTGCCAAACAAATGGCAACTAATCTTTGATAGTAGATATTTTCTTAGTTTATTGTATTTGGCTTTGTCACTCTAAAATTAAAGCTTTCTGATTAGCCTCACTGATATGCTGAGTCAGTAACTCAATCTCTTGTCCTCAGCAAGCATTTTGCCCTGATATTTTTGCATCACATTTTAGCAAAGGCATGTCCAACTTACCACCATAATGGAGTATTAATCAGTCTAAGAATATTTTCTCACATTTAAATTTCACTGTCAACATCTTTTGGGTATGAAACCACATGACCAAGAGAATAAGCGTCTAGGGACAACTGATATAATTTATTATCCTGTACCCTGTCATAGTCAATAGAGAAAAGATGCCCAAGGCAGGCTGCAAGAGCAGGGCAAGCATGTAGTTAGACCTCCTTACCCTTGGCTGGTCTGTGAAACAGGGCCTTCCAAACCACAAGTCATCAATTGGTGCCATCTCTGGGCTAACAGATTTTTCCATGGTAGAATTTTCTTCCATGAATATGCCACTGAATTTTCTAAATTTTTTAAAACAGCTTCTTTTGGCAAGTAATTATATGCTAATGATGCATTGAATGAAGAAGGACTACCCCTTATTCATCCTGGATCTAGTCTGCTACCATATATCTGGAGATAGGGCCTAAGAGAGACTGCGGTGCGTTGGAGAAGAGCCCAGTCTAGCTCAGTGTTCTGTTTTCAGCTATAACCCAAAGTGGATACTCAAAAGAGAACGTAAACATAGATAAGGTAGTATTCTGACTGTCATTTCCACCTCCTGTAATTTATTATCCAAGATCTTCAGCCGGGGATTGTTTTGGTGTACTTAGCAAATTTCAGTGGATTTCCATGAACTTATCTATTTTGTCCTTGAACTTGTGTACACTTAACATCTGCAGCATCTTGTGGGAAACAATTATATAGTGTAATCTTGTATTGCATGAAGAACAGTTTCCTGTTCATCTTCTCCATGCAGGTCACTTATTCTACTGTTTTGCTCATTGTATCCCTATTTTATCACTATTTTGTTATTACTGAATCTTTCTTCCTGCTTACCTTTCCATGTCTGATGGACATGGAACTTTCTCCATGCTCATTATTATTCTACCATACGTTTTATGAAATGGAGGCTAGAGCTTTCTAGCTTTTTTTTGGTCTATGCTTCTTAGTGGCTCACAAAATTTTATTCAGTTTTATGATCATTGCTAAACATGGAAGTTATATTTTCACATGGCAAGAGCTTCAACTTTGTTCTTGTTCCTGTACTGTAGTAGTCATTGAAAATCACATTATTCTGCAGCTCTTTGCAGTAATTCTCATCTTTGTCAGCTCAAATAAATTAGTCTAATCACCAAACCTTATCATGCCAGTATTCACTCTTTTTCTTAACAGTGAAGGTGACAGTAGAACAGGTTGCCAAGAGAGGTTGTGGAATCTCCTTCTCTGGCGATCTTCAAAACCCACTTGGATGCCACCCTGTGTCACATGCTCCAGGTGAACCTGTGAGTTGGACTAGATGATCTCAAAGGTCCCTTCCAGTCTTAAGGATTCTATGATTCTACAATTAATATTTATGATATGTTTATCAAGTGTCATCTAGCATCTAGTCACACCACAGTTCTTTTAGGTCTCTAGTCCTTTCATGTCTGAACATTCATTCCTGCCTTCTGTTCTTGACTTTTAACATTCCTTTGTTCCTTGAAAGCTTATTTTCTTCCAGAACTCTCAGTTGGCAGTCTTGCCAACCACCTTTTTGCCTGTTGCATATGCAGAGAATTTATATTCAGTTTCATTTACTTAATTCAATCAACTTCGGTAGATTTATAACAATGAGCTATTCTCCAATATATCATGTTTACTCATATGTCCACTGTTTTGATTTTACCATATTTTCTGGTACAGATACTGAGTTTACTTGATATCTGGAGTTCTCTACACCCTTCCCCAAATTCTTTAAAAATTTTATGTCTGATGTTATCTTCCAGTCTGATACCAAGGATTTTTTAAAATGAAAACCTGTAGGTAATAATTCATCTGTTTTTACCCCAGTTCTTTGGGCAGCATAGCCTATTTTTTGATACTCTGTGGTTTATGTGTGATGTTATGTGTGATAATGTGTGAGTACTCATGGTTGCTGAGTTCCAAATCCAGCATTTCTGTTTTGGCTGTAGACCTTGATAATTTCACAGGATGTCAAGATAGTCAAGTTATCTCCTACTTATTCAGAACACCTTAAGGGCTTCTGGTTTTAATGCTCTTTTGAAATAAGATGCATTTCAAATATCTTCTGCACATCTACACTAAAAGAATAGCAATCCCTTTAAACTGTGCCTAATAGATACGCCTATTTTATGTGTTACAAAATCTGTAAGTCTGTCTTACATTCTCCCTTGGCTTGGTTAGCAGGGGTTGGCATTTGTTGAACGGAAAGGGTGAGAGTTCTGTCCTTGAGACAGTCAAAGGCCTGTAGTTTGTCTTTGCTACAAATGAACCAGAAGATGAATCTATTTAATTAGTGCATAACAACAGTATTGCTTTGAGCTTGGAGTAACATGCTGTTCCTCATCTGTTTTGAATGTATGAGTGCTGTGACATCATGGTTGAAGACCAATTCTGTGCATAAGCTATGTATTTGCTCTTGCATTTCTGTCATATTCAGTCGTTCTTTTTAACCCAGTAGGTATCACTCTCTGAAGTCTTCCTTCATCCTGTTTCATGCTGACAGGAAGAAGCTTCATATATATATTGTAAGCCAGTGGAAAGCAACTAGGAGAAAAATTACTGCATCTCCTACAACTCTCTCATGTTTGCCTCATCTGCATCCTGATAATTGTATTGGTACTGCTGCATTACAAAGTGCTCAGAAAGTACTTTTTTTTTTCCTGAGACCTTGTATGAGTCTCATTTGTCTAGCTGTTAGGGAGGGAGTTATATCCTTCTCTCATTATTGAACATATCTCTGGAGTTTTACAAACTTAATATTCTTGACCACTTTGGACTTGCACAGTTACCTAATGTCTTTATTTGTAATCCACAGCTCAATGTTATTTACAACACAAAACAAACTGATCAGAGGCTCAAATCTGTCCAAAACCAAGAAGCCTTTGACTTGAATGTTGATGTAAAGGATAACAAGGATGATATCAACCATTTGACTGTAAATGTATGCACAAGGTAGGTAATTCAACTGAGGCTATCTTCTGTATCTGTTTGTCTATGCTGCTTTTATATGTATAAAGATTAGCTAAATTTTCCATTTGTTTATGCAGATTTACTAGTGCCCTGGATATAAGCATGTAACTCAGTAGAGCAAAATAATTATTTTTTAAAAAGCAAGAATAATTAAACTAAGAAGCAAATTGTAGGTAAATAAATATTGTTGTTTGATGGCTCCAATAGATCTCTTATGCAGAGCTGTCACTAGTCAGTCATGTTTTTTTACTGGCATGCATTAAGGATGGTGGAACACATAGATCTCTGGGTCAAAATCCACATCTGCAGGGGTTGCAGGGGTGCTTCTGAGAAAATTTTCATGTAAATTATGTCTTATTTTATCTTGCTCTCTACAAAGATATTGGATATTGAGGTGAATAGACTCTTTGTATTTTATGATCATTTCTATATTTCCCTAATACTGCTTCTTGAATAATTATTTTCTTATTGTGACACTATAATGGGTTCCTGGTAAACACAATGTCTACAAAGTACCACTTGATCTACCATGTTTATTCTTTCATTCCTTTCCTCCACATCCTTCTTCTGTTATTTATTTTAAGTTTAAACGCCTTGTTGCTAGGACCATGTATTATGCTCTGCCTAATGCAAGGAAGCTGTGACTGGAGTTGGGGCCTCTAGGTGACACCGTCGTGCAAATAATCAACTGTAATGAATACGATGTCAGTACAGAGAGGATTGATTTAATTTGGGAAATAACTGTCAGGAACAAAGCCATGCTGTTTTCATGCATGTGTTTTTGGTAACCAGTTCAGTGACACAGATGGTGGGCAGGGACACTAGTGTACACAGAGATCCTAGAATAGAAATAGACTTTTTTCTCTCTTTTAAAGTTTTCTATGAAGTGTCAACAGGTTTTTAAAGTTTAGCACTAACTTCTGACATGTAAAGGGCTTACATGAGTGGCCTGGGATAAGTTTGGCTGAGCATTCTGATCATTTTTTTCTGGCCAAGAATTTTGATGCAAGAAGATAAGAAGGAATCTATCTTTTGCTCTTTTGGAAGGCTATAGGCTGTTGTTTTAATTGCAGAAAGAATTGAAGAAGAACTAACAGCATTATAAAACCACCCCAGGAAAATATTTGGAATAGCGAGATCAATAACTGTAGCTTGGAAAGTGGGCCATAAATTCTAACAACTCTCGTGTTTCTGCTCTGTAGGATGAGATCTGGTCTCAGATTATTTGGCCTGGCAGACTGGTCATCCCTGCTTCAACCCACAGAATATTCCACTTTGTTTCAATCAGCTTGATAGTGGTTCGCAATGCTCATTTTAACTGGGTATCATTTCTGACAGGGGAGGATATGATAACTCCTTGAATTTAAATAGATTCTTGCTTAGAGGAGTGGCCTAGCTGGCTGTGAAGCATGTACCTAGGAGTGTCCTTTTCTTCTCTGGTTGTTCTTGTCACCTACATACCATTTCCAGCAATGAGAAACTGGTTGTTGATACTTTTACTCACTCTCTTCTGTATGATTGACATTTCTCACATCTTTCCACCATCAGTGGGAGGGTCTCATACAGACCTCATACTGTTGATATGCTGAAACAAAAAATGCAACTTAAGTTCACAGAATCACAGAATCACAGAATCTATAAGGTTGGAAGGGACCTCTAGAGATCATCTAGTCCAACCTTCCCG
>JAUBOD010000810.1:2647997-2658193 GCA_032353885.1 Nothura maculosa
CATGGTTAACTTGCTGTCAACCAGGACTCCCAGGTCCCTCTCTTCAGAGCTGCTCTCCAGCAGGTCGACCCCTAATCAGATACAAGCTTCAACTCTTGCTTCTTCTTTCTCTTACTAACCATTCTCCTTTTTGCATGGTTTCTTATTTTTAAGAAATGCTGGAGTTAAAGAGACAATATCAGGACCCTCCCTCTAGGCAGTCTCCTTTGTTTATTTAGAGAGCCAGATACTCATAACTTTGAGGGATATATCTTATTCAATTATTGGAAATGCCATACTGGCTGGGTTACCTGCTGGTATTTCTGTGGTACCTCAGTACCTCAGTTTTGGTATTTTTCTCATCTTTCACTGGTAATTACACAGATATAATTACATCCAGTTCCAATTCAGTTATTTGTTTTCAATAGCAGCTACTTTGGCACAGCACATCATCCAGCAGATGGTTTCATTTGTTTCTAATCTTGTGAGCCAACTGAAGTCAGCAGTTGTGCTGTATTTTTTTCAAAGTCATATCTGTGTTCAATCAGCCATGCTTCCAAGCTTAATAGCATTGCTTTGAAAGCAAGTCTTCCCCTTTTTTAAACCATCCAACTCTACAAAGAAATAGTTTTATTCAATTACTTTCAACTACTGTCAGACATTCAAAACGAATATTGGAGACACTGCTATTTTAGTAGAACAATAGTCATTTACTGTTGTTGCCAAGTGGAGGAAAAACTTTTCTGCCACCTACTTTATTTAAAAGAATAAGATCTTTTGCAGGTTATGTAAGTGTTATGCATAGCATAGAAAGACATAAATATATTTTGATATATATCATGGTTGTATACCGTGATACATTAGGCTTGCTTAATAGAGTAAAGCCTTTTGGGCCAGCATTTAATTCTCCAAAATTTAGAAAGAGATGTGATAATAAGCATTATTTGGGAGAGATGAAGGAACTCTATTAATTGTTCTTCTTTTTCCAAAATTGGATAAATAACATGGCTATGCATTTTAAATTCCAAGTTTGGAGAAATAATCTAATGGTGACTCCGTTAAGGGAACCATCAGTCTGTATCTGGAAAATATGAAAAGACTTGGGAGGCTTTTTGGTTTATACCTTTATCTTGCTCTCTAAAAATGAATAAAAGCAAATTAAAGAATGCATCTATATGAATGCTGCTGTTTCCTACACTGTTTCCGAGTTATATTTTTCAAAATGTGCATTCAGTTTTGATGTTGCATATTCATAATGTAAACCTACACTTATAAATGCCAATGGAAGGAATCCTATTGGTGTGTGTTCAAGGTTATGTCCCTTATGATTGCTATACTGCTATTTTCTCATAGCAGTATCTACTGCTATGAGAAAAAACTTTACATAGCAGTATGTAAAAGTAAGTACTGTTGTACTTACGTTTGTCCATGTGATTGAACTTGTCAGGCACAGTAATAAATAAATTATTAGGTCTTTACTGTTAGCAATTTTATTGATGGCATTTTTTCCATTTGTTTTTAATTATTGTTAATTTTATCTCTTCCATTCTTGAGTTTTAATAATGAAACAGATTATTTGGATAGAGAACTGTTGCATTTTTATTAAAAGTTCCTTGTCTATGTTTTGAAAAGGTACCTGGCTTCTGGTGCAGCTTCTAGTAGTGGCATGGCTCTTATGGAGGTCGGCTTACTCAATGGTTTCTCTGTGTCACCAGATTTCATTCCATTAGACAAAAAAATTAAGAAGATGGAAAAGGACAATGGAAAAGTCAACCTATACTTGGACTCTGTAAGTTGAAGTGGGAAAAAAATGTATTTGCAGTGATGCTAATCCTGACTCCATCATTGTTTGAAAGACATCCTGATTATGTTCTTTGGGGAATTCACCATCTGCTATTCGCATTGAGTGAATAGTTTCACTTTTTTAATGAGGTTGACTGCATATATACAATTCATTTGCATCTGTAAAAGATTTTTCAATTGCACCTCTTATGTAATCATGTACAAGCAGGCAGACTTTTGAAAAAGTCTTTATTTTGGCCAAAATGATAACACATGAAATAAGCATATTTATCCAGACTCTAAACTTTTAGAAATGAGGTTGGGTCTACCATCAAATACCATGTCCTTCCTTTTTCCATGAACCCACCATCACTAGAGTTCTCAGGATGTTTCTTTTCTGTTTTTCTAGCTAAATGAAACACACGTTTGTGTGGATATTCCAGCTGTGAGAGACTTCAAAGTGGCGAATACCCAAGGCGCCTCAGTGACTATAGTGGATTACTATGAACCTAGTAAGTGTCAGTCATTCCAAATGCATCTTGGTGATTCAGAAACTGAAAAAAATAATATTCTCATAAATGTAAACTGGACAAAATTTAGTGAAGAGAAAGCCTCATTGCACTAAAGTTTACATTTTTGATGCCACAGCAAATTTTGGACTTAGATGTGCTAAGAGTTCTAACAAATCAGTAGTTTTCGCTCTCTTATATTTTTGTAGTCCTAATGGGCTGATTCCTCAGCTGGTATGAATTGTCAAAACTTAATGTCATCTGGTATAAATTGGCCTCAATATGGCCCAAATTGTTCCCAAAACTACCAAAATGAATCAGGAACTTCACTGTTGTTCACTTACCAAGTTAATGGTTATCTTTCAAGTAGCTTTTCCATCTGTTTCTCATTTAATTTAATACTCCTTTACTGAAGAGAATGCCAGTGTTTTTACATCAACAATTACGTAGAAAAGATGCACATAGCAATTCTTTTCTTTGGTGTGGAGTGTGTTTTAGAGAAAGGCAGTAGTGTACATAGGCTCTTGGGCACAATGAGAAACAAAGCAGGATTACCTGCTTTGATAGTAGATGAGAGATTTTCATTACATCAGCCATCTGAAACAATAAGAATTAAACCTTGGTCTGAGATAAAACATCAAAACAATGCTTAGGTGTTTTTCTTCATGTTGCTTTGTTTTAGTGTAAGACAGACAGCCAAATACACTATGATATGTACTACAGCTAGATAGAAATCACATTTATTCTTTGTAGGCTGAAAATTTTATCGAAACATAGAAATAAAACTGAAATAGTAAATTAGTGGATCCAACTAAACAGCCCATTGACCTAAAGCACATTTTAAATTCTAGAAGTTGGAGAGTTGAACCATTTTTTTTTTTTTTTAGATAGATTCATAACAGAGAACCAATGGCCAAAATTTTTTCCACATGTTTCAGTGGCAGGGAGAATTCAGGACTTAGCCTTTTGTAAGCAAGCTGTTAGATAAGCCTGTGTGTGTGTGTGTGTGTGTGTGTGTGTGTGTGTGTGTGTGTGTGTATAAGCCACATATAAATGCATACACACGCATAAACACAGTTAAATATTTTTTTAAAAAAATATTTATTGGATTCCACTAGAAATCATGAGAAGTTTGATTCATTACATATATATTTCTAGAATGAAAGATGAACCACATGTATCAAACTCCCTTTAAACCATGTTACAAGTTTCTAAATTTTGGACAATTCTCAGAAGTTCATTCACTAAAATGTTAACTAACCTTTCTGAACAGGGAGAAGAGCAGTGAGAAGCTACAATTCAGAAGTAATGCGGAGTGTGACCACTTGTGACTTCTGTAAAAATGACTGCAGTCTTTGCAGTGGGGATAGTCCTCCAGCCCTGCTTCAGCACTCTTCATTATCTTCCTTGTTCTTCATGTTATTTGTTGTTCACATAGGCTTGCTGCTTGGCTGGGTGCTGTAGAAGGAAACTACTTATGTTTCACATTTAAGGTTTCCATAAATTATCCAAAGAAAATTTTATGTTTGAATACTAGCTTGTCTTCAGAGACCAGACTCCTGCTGTGCTTAAAAGAAGCAGGAGTGGCCCATATGGTAGGTTTCTGGCTGTGCCAGAAAACTTAAAGTGTCTACTGGAAAAACCTTCTGAGTGGTGGTTCCATATTGAAATTATTTTCCATTGAAATTATTTTCTGAAGAAGCACAAAGAAAGAGTTACTGAGGAAGGGACTTGATAAAAAAATTTCTAGCTCCACATTCCCACCCCCGTTTTTACCTTATCTCGTGTTGCTTATTTTTAAGAAAGGATTTTACGTTGTAAAAATGATTCTGAAAAATTATCTGCTCCTTTACTGGGATGTTAGTAAGCAGGACACAGAGATCTCTGTACCAGAACTCTCTTTGTTCTGTTCTGCAAACATGACACTTCACATTAATATTGAATTTCCCTCTATGTTGGCTTCAGAGCAGATCCAAGAGCTGAAAAGTACTGCATTCACAAACGGAACATATCAGAAAATTTACTGTCTCTCTCTCTCTACATATATATATCTAAAATTGCAGTGAAGCCACATAGATTTTACTCATTTTTAAGTTAATCATATTTGAAAAATAATGCCTCAAGATGATTTCATGCATTTTGTTATAACAGGCTTTTACTGTAAATGTATCAGCCTTGGAGTCTATATCTGAGATTTCATTCTTACAGAGTTGTTTAGAAATAAACCTAATTCTCTTTCCATGTGATAATCCTCATTTTCCACTGGCATATTTAGTCCCAGGAGAATTGCCAGGATCCTTTCCTGCTTTTTGTAAATCTATAGAAACATCATTCTAGGGGATCACTTATGTCTTGTGTTTGCAGTATCTCCACGCTGATGAGTTAAATGGTACAATGCCCCAACAGCTACTGCCATGCTCTGCTTCTGTGTCAACTGCTCTGGCCCTAAATGAGAGCTTGTACATCTTGTCCAGTTCTTGAATGACAGAGGAGGCTTTTAGGAGCTGCACATGCATTCAGTCCAGCAAAATAGTTAAAATATTTGCTCAAACTTAGCAAGGATATTTGGGTTGTTGTATGAAGGACTGGGCTGAGATAGAGAAGAGAGATGGTAAGATCTTCTTAGATTCGCATGTGTTTGGAACCAAACCTACTCTTTGCTCATGAGGAGAAGACCCTATGAGTACAGAAAATTCTCTTCCCTCTTGAGTGAACATGTTCACTCTCTCGTAGGTTTTTTATCCTTCTTGAAGATTGTGTGATATTTAATGTTTACTTCTTTTTGATAAGGAAGTCAAAGTGATAACAACACTCCTAGTTACTAAAATGAACTTATTGCAGTCATGCCAGATAGTACTATTAGAAATTTTAAAGCAATTGTTTTCTCCTTCATTCACACCTTTTTGAGACAAAGTGTGTGCCTGTGCACATGTAATTATTTCCCTGAGCAATTTAAATTTTTTATTCAAATTTTGCTACTGCTTAAAATGTATATTTTTGTATTTTATGCTTACCTATACTTTTTGTTCAAAAGGAATTTAGCTCATGGTAACTTTAAAAGAGGCAAGAACTTTTTAAAACTACTGCTAATAATTTTAATAATAATAAGATATGGTTTTTAACTACAAAACTAGTTAAAGATCGGTTATTTGTTCTTTTTTTTTTTAACCTGTATTTAAAATTTAGAGTATTTTTCACAAACTTGAGATCCTGTTCTGCCTCATTAGCAGAGCTTAGGCCTGATGCTTTTGTCCTTGGTTCATGCTTTTTGCCTATCTTTGAAAGACATTAGATCTAGCCTCTTGAGCAGCTGATTGATGCCTTAACATGTCTCTGCTATTCTGATCCTTGTGAAGTAATACCTTATGTATTACTTCACATACACAGCACTACTTAGTCAGTAGGGTGCAGATCTGTCAATCTTGCCATTAAATGGCTCCAAAGCTAATAGAAAGTGAGATTCCAAAATAAAAGTATATCTTTGTGTCTCAATTCCTTTATTCCTTATGTGGGAGCATACATTGAATTGTGCCAGGTGTAAGATGTAGAAGACACTCAGTCTGTACTGGGATGTGCTTTGCTGCAGGTTTGATTTCTAGGTGAACAATGAAAGTAAGTCCTTTTTTGCCTTTGAGAACAATAGCCGTGATATCCCATTCACCTCTATTTACTTTGACTCTCAAGAGCTCTAAATTCACACTTTCAGTTTGCACTCTGCATAGAGCTTCTAAGGTAGACGTTAATGTCTGATTAATATTATGATAAGCTTATTTTCCATTGGAAATGTACTAGAGGTAAGCAATTTTGCAGTAGGTAATAAAAAAAATTTTAGTTTTATTTTGTAGGCTTGTTTTTATTTATCAGCTTCACAAATATGCTTTGTGAAACATGGATTCAAACTGCTCAGCCTATTTTCAGGAAGTGCAGCTTTTCTTAGTGTTACGTTTTTATCTTTCAGAGACAAACAATACATGTTATTAAATGATTCTTGGCTGCCTTGCATACTCTACTAAGAAGCATCAATAACAATGTACCATGGCATGGAAACTGTCACAGTCAGTGAACAAACATCCTTTTTTTTTATTTATTTTTTTTACTTTACAGTAGGAACATCATTTACATAAATTCAAATCTGCCTACTTACTAAGTTGTTCTGAAGGAACCTTGTAAGAAATGTTGACACCAGTTGGCCTTTAACGTCACTACACCATTGCCTTCAAGATGCCTTTAGTCAATCTGCAGTTATAGCTAGTGCTTTTGATGAGTTGCAGAGGATAAATTTTACATTGCATGATGGCACTGAATGGAATGGAGAAAAGGGAATATAATGTGGCCCAGCACCTGTTTGCTTTCCTGTTTTGTTTCCCGTGTGTTATATAGGAACCTATGTGCAGATGCTCAATGTATGTGTTTTTCCATTTTGTAGAATCTGTTCTTGAGGTTGGAGGAGAAGACCTTTTATTTTGTGCTTTTTTCTTTTTCTTTTTTTTTTTTTTTTCAATGATAGAGTCTTCCTGTGCATTGCCTGAACATGTTTGGATGGATCCTGTTTGTTTGAGGACTCAGTATCCTCTGCTACTTCCAGTGGCTTTTTCAGCCAACTGCTAGCAATGTACAGTCTATACAGGACACCCAAAATATTACCTGTGTTGTCATTCATGCAGTCTATGAAATTGGATGTTTGTATCCAGGGATAAAATTTGGCTCCTCTCTACAGCAGATTTTGCAGGCTGTTTACAACAGTTCAACAGTTTAGTTCCCAAAGGGGTGGGGAAAAAAATCAAAGTGCATGTAATGTATAAGCAAGAGGAGTTTGCTGAGTTGCACAGTTGTACATGGTAAAAGAGATATCACCAAATGGTATGTGGGAATTAGAAGAGCCCGAGTCTGACTTTATTTGCTTCTCTTTTGGCTTTAAAATCTCTTTTGAAAATAGGACATGAGATTCTGGTATTTGTTTTAGATGTTTTCAAAATGTTACCCTAGCAAATTTCAAAATGTACCCTAGCAAAGTTCAGGTTGGTACGAATCTTGACAATACTTGGTTTAAATAGGTTCCTGTAGAAAGCCAGAGTAGATGTATGTACATTACCTGTTTTATGCAATTTATGTGCAACATAAAAGATCTTCAAAAAGGACCAACCAATGACGATACATCGGGCTCTGTTCTGCAAATTTTGTGGTCAGGTTTTATGGAAGACTGTAATTGCAAGGCAACTGCTTTCTAATTACATATTTTTCTATCTCAAAACAGAGTGCAAAACCCCCAACATTTCAATTGTAATAGCCAAGATTTTCCTCTTACAACCCTCTTCTAACATAAACCTTCACTGTGAACTGCACTCTAAATGCATAGATTTTGAAATTTGAAATAAAATTTTATGTCTAGTAATTTACAGTTTGTAAGAGCAGTTATGCAGTCACATTTGTGAGCTATTATCCCTGTTTATTATTTTGCCCTGTGTTAAAATATTTGACTTCAGTATTGTGTCTTGGTTGGTTTATTGCATTTTTGTGTGTTACTTGGAAATATCATTGCACTAATGCTTTTCTATGCAATAAAGTTTGACAGCATGATGTAGATCAATCCATTATTTTTGTTAAACGGTACCTTTTCAGATATGTATGAACATACACATAATTTATATGGTACAAAATTGGAGTCACTGGAGCTCCAATGTAAAGATTTCTCTAATTTTGCATCATACCTTTTATTTCTGGATTTCTTAATGTTTATCTAAAAGTTTCCTCAACCTTGCTAAGATCTTGTATTATTGATTTTTTTTAAATCTTGGTAGGTTGGGCAGCATTTGATTATTAGGTAGAAAATATAAAAATGCTGGCTCAAGGGAAGTGCCATGTGTTAGCTGTCCTATTGAGTGGCCGTTGCATATCCTCTTTTTCCATTCTGGCCTTAAACAATTTGAACTAAAATTCTTGGTTGCCTTGAGATATAATCAGATATCCACTGTGACCTACATTAGGATCATCAAATATATTTTCACTTTTGATGAAGTCAGCAATGGTAAAGAAATAATGTTTTATAAGCTGTTTTGAGCAAATGGAGATTAATTAACATACCAGCTGTGCAAACTGCTTCTGTCTTTTCAAATAACACAGAAAAACTGAGGAACTAGATTGTTTCACAGGATTTTGAAAAAAAGATTATTGATTTATTTTTCTTCAAATAAAGTTTGCAATAGCTATTTTAAAAAAAATCTATTAAAGATGTCTTTTAAGAATAATAATTGTCAAGTGTTTGCTTAAACCATGATTCAGTCACATGCATTAGGTCTCACTTTCTGTAGTCTGTGGACTCCTGTTCATCTGTCTCTCCTCTATTTTAAAACTTAATTTGAAATATGGCAATGATCTTTTCTATGGTCAGGCTGCTGACCACTGACAGACACTTTACACATTATTCTTTGGCATTCTTCCAATCAAGAAGATCGTAAGAGTCAATCATGTCCTGTTAGGATGATGGTCTGTGCTTCTGACTACTCTTTAATTTCTTCTACTTTTTCAAGCTTGATGCTCTGCACGCTTTCACACCCATCTATAAAGCTCTATAACTGCTCTTCTGCAAACCTCTCTGAAATCTCTCCTTTGCTGTGGTTTTCACACAGAGAAGTGTGTGAGCGTTGACAAGCATTATGCTCCCTGGCAGCTTAGAGCTATTTCTGATGACCACTGATTCCTTGTGTTCCTCTACCTGTATGTATCTACCATAATTTCTTGACTTCTGGTAAGTTTGCAGTTGTCTTGAGGAGATCTAGGTAAAGTCTGCCTTTGCCTGTGTGCGCCAAAGTTCATTGCAATAGCATCTATCACTGTATCTTATGGTTCAAATAATATCCTTTTGTGTGGAAATACCATACAACTTCAGAATATACATTCAGAAGTCGTGTTTTATTTTGAAATGTGTGTCTTGGAAACTGAAATATCTTGGTTGTACAGACCAAGAATCTGCTGAAATAAAATCCTGGTATTTACTAGCTCTGAAAAAAAAAGTTCTTTTATGTGTTACTTCACCAAGAGCACTTCCTGAAATCCCAGACCTTGCAGAAAATACACCAATTTCCAGATGGCAGTAGATGATAAAAGAGATAGAGTCTCTTTCTGTCTTTTTGCTGTGTTTCTTTTCTTTTTTCTTCCTTACGCTTTACTGCCCTACTAGTGGTTGGTTTGTGGGTTTATGATTTTTGCTCAGTATGAGAAGATAACAAAGCAATAAACATACTCAATCTTACTGTCATATGTTTTAGTTGTGTGTTCTTATCCTTAACACATAAATTATGCCTGTATTTCTTGTAACAGAAAGCACTTCCCAGAGTAGAAGATAGTTTCATGTTTCTTTTTCCGGTTTCTAAAAATATATTCATTTATATTCAAAAGAACATTTGTCCTTAAAGTATTTTTCTAGAACTGCAATTCTGAATGCCTGCATTTTGCTCTTCCTCCCTTTCTGCCTTTATTTTCATTATTAGCACATTGGGGGCTGAGTAGTAGTAGTGTTTAGTGGCAAAGAGAACTGCAGCAGGCAGCCGCTGTAGAACGTGCAGAATGAGGGGCTATTGGATACTGTTAGTAGGCTTTGTATGCTCTACAAATCATGTTTTTTCCCATTTTCCTTTTTGTACCTTAATTTTTAGTTAGCTCATTTTAATAGCACACAGCTACGCTCCAGCAAACACAAAGTAGTTGTGAAGGGCTGGTCAGGACTGTAACCTTAGAAAAATACCTGGAGGTCAGTCTTCCTGTACTATTTAAATAGTTGATGAAGATGGGCTTCTTGAAAGGGCAAGTCAGGGCATCTCCTGTATGAATCATGCATTTTCTTTTTATTTATTTATTTATTTTTGCTTCTGCTGTAGAGAGGCCCTAAGAAGACTGGCTACCTGGAGAAGGAATCTTAATCTCCATCAA
>JAUBOD010000810.1:2660247-2677755 GCA_032353885.1 Nothura maculosa
ATAGTTTTATCTTAAATCCTTTGGTGAGTTTTCAGTTTTAATCCATCTCAGTGTGCTCTTTGTTTCCTCTTCTATTAACGTACTTTCCAAATCAGAAAAGTAGCAAAACAATGGAATTTCTGTCAGAGTTGACATTTTGTTGAAGAAATGTCTTTGTTCACTGGACCAGCTGCATTTCTTTGGTCCTCTTCTGTTAAAGGTAACCACGTCCTTGTTTGTATTTTGAAGTGAAAGTGGTTTTGAAGTGAAAGTGGTATTGAACGTCCTTGTTAGGAGTGCTGTAAATTTACATCTTATGAAGTAACTGGGGAGTTGTGTGCCACCAGTTCAGGAGGGTGCTCTGTCCCAGTCATGTTCCAGACACTGGCTATGTTAGTGCATCATTGTGTAACAAGTGTGACTATGCAGCTGATGGGTAACAGAGAGGTAAAACATGACTTGCAGTCTTAGGTAGATGTGGTTTTATGGTACAAACTGGATATTCTGCAGCCCTAATGCCCAATTTCTGTAGCTGAAAAAATATACATACATATTTACATAACTGAGAAAACCTTTTTCCCTTTCCCTAAGGTGGCATTAAATAATGCCACCTTTCCTGGGGTGTGAGAGTGCATTAAAAGAGAATGAATGTCTGGGAAAATATCTGACAGGTGCTCAGGAGAGGTGTAAGTGCATAACAAATATATGATTTAGAATATTATATATTTATATAGTTTTATGCAATATTACCTACTGTATGTTCTCAGCTAATACGTGAATATTATTACACCTAGTGTGTTAAAATCTTCTAGGCTGACATTTTTATATCATTGTCATTAGGAATGCAATTAAACTGATTCATTCTTCGTGAAAATGTGGAAGAACAGAGGGAGCCATTGAGATTACTACAATGTCATTAAATATATTTCATTTTAAGATAAGAATAAGTTCATACACAGTTAAATTTTCAGATGGTTTAAAAAAATGTAATAATAAATACATTTTACAACCTGATTAGAGGTACCTGATATTGTCATATCCGTAAAGTGATGTGTATGGGAATTAGAGTTTCAAATATATCAAAAATTGTTTCAAGATACTTCTGTATTAAATATGAACAAAGACACTGTAGAGATTTAACATGAAAATGCCATTTAAATCACCTTTGACTGTCAATCAAAGCATTATATTTAAAATTTTTGGTTTCGATTTGTGGTATGTGCACACCGCCAAAGTAAAGACCAAGGAGATAAGGAGACTAGTAGGCTCTGGGCCTTTCCTAGATGTCAGGCTTTGGTGTAAACTCCAAGATAAAATCTAGAAGCCACCACAGCAGACTAGTCTAATTCTGGAGAAACTTGTGTTTAAATGTAAGTATTGGTGTAAATGTAACTTATTTCCCTATAGATGAGGCCCTGGAAGTGTCAAATAGATGCATGTGAAAGTGGTAGAGAAGTGTTGTTGTTTTTTTTTTTTTTTTTCTACTGACCCATGGACTTTTTTTAACATATCAATTGCCATATGGAGGGGAAACACAGGAGCATCTGGTTCCTCAGCTGTGGAAAGATATCCATCCGACACTTAGCAGGATGTTCATACCTCATACTTTGAAGCCAACCCAGGCCTTAGGAGCTGCAAATTTAGGCACAAAAGGATATTAACATGACTAGAGCAAGGAACAAGAAATCATATCCATAGTAAAGAAGAACAAAATGATATATACATTAAAAAGAAGGGACTCTTAAGCAAATTCACAGCAGCTACCTACCTGGGAGACTCCTCGGATTTCCTTGTGGGTTCTTCTGGCTTACATTGCTGGAAAGCGAGGTCTGGGCTGACTGACATTTTAGGCAAGTGGATAAACTTTTTTTTCAGGTGAATGCTTATTAAAATGTTGGAAGAAGGGGCAGGCATAGTAATACAGGCACATATGGAAATAATGTTCTGAGTAAGCTCTGTGGTTACATATGGAGAAGAAAGACAGCCAATTCAAGCTCAGTAAGCAAGCAGTTAAGTCACAAACTTCTCCGTACATTGTACTATAAGTTCAGCATGAGAACATGTATCAGTGAGGTGCCAAGTGATTTTTCCTTTATAGATTTTCATTTCAGGTATGACTTACATATCATCACCATAGTGATTACTTAAAGATGAATGGGGAATGGGTTGATTCAGTACTGGATAATAGTTCATATGATTAATATGTCTTGTTTCTGTATGTGATCCTTACCCTTGGCCAGTTGTTCACATCCAGTATAGGGTTGTTGCTATCTTCCTGCTTGGTTTCAGTTCAATTCCAGGAGGAAAAAAAAAAAAGAACATTATTTAACTTAACATTAAAGATAGACTGAACACGTTAGCGATTTTTTAAGATGCTTGTATGGAGTGAATTTGCCAGTGTTACATGGTCTGCTTGCTCCATTTAAAATAAGATGCTACATTTTTCAAGTTTTCTTGCCCCTCCATCTGCCTAGTTTCCAATACACAGAGACCATCCACACTCCACAATACATTTATTATAGGGTACAGGAGAAGGAAAAGGAAAAATCCAATGTGAATTCTTCACAGAAACCTGTGAAGAATTCACAGGTGATTGATTCACAGGTGAAATTCTGTGAAGAATTCTTCACAGAAACCTGTGTGTGGTCTTAAAGTAGTGTCTCATTAAAGAAGTGCAGAGTGAGACTTTTAACTGTTCAGTATATAGAAAAGAAGTACTAATGTTACCTATCCAGCTGTGCTTCAGCAGTTTTAGTTTCTTTTTTTTTTTTATAATTTCTTCATAATGACTTCAATCCCGTACATTTGCAAGAAGTAGGATGACAAAGGTTGTCCTCCTGTAGGATAGTAGTCCTCTGCCTCCATAATCTCTTATCCCTATTTCTCAGCCTATTTCAATACTCTTTTGAATTCAGCTGAGTCAGCAGGTCCAAATTTTCCAGGAACATTAATGAACGAGATTCACTATTAAAAGAGGTCATACAATTATTATCTATGGACTTTTAAAAAACTACATATCAGTTGAAGATGTGAAGTCAAGAAATCTGTGAATGTAAATGGTCAGCTTGATAGTATGCTTATCTTCCCGGATAAAATCTTCTCCTCTTGAATCCGTTTCAGAATTGCTCTTCTTTCTACTTATGGAAGTATAATCTGCTACTGTTTACTTCCGTCATGGTGATAAATTTTGAAATAAAATTTATTTTTTGCTGCTGCTTGATACTTTATTTGTGTCATGATACGAGCTAAGTTCATTATATAAATAGCCATGTCTGAAGTCTCACACTTTTCAATCCTGGTTTTAAGATACCATATACCCTTGGAAGAGCAAGTCTAGGAATGCTTGTACCAAATCCATCTCTTCCAGCTGTAAAGATGATGGAAGCAGGATGCCATGCAATAGTGATCTAGATGTAGGTAAGGAAGAGCAGAATTTCAAGTTGCTCCTACATAATATACTAGATTGCACCACGTATAGGAACAGGGAATACGAGCTTAGATAAAAATGAACCATGACAAAGTGAAATGATTTTTATAGGGTCAAATAAAGAAACTTTCTCAAACTAAAAGTCTAAATTAAGTCTGCAATGAAACTCCAATCTCTCTAAATTAGTAGACAGACCTGGCAACTTGGAGGGCCAGGAAGTTTGTACCTGACACTGCCTTTGCCTCTGGAGACAACAGAGAAGAGTTTGTGGGAATTGCAAGCAAACTTCCCTAGGTCTTGCCTGGCCAGCAAAACACAGCACAGGGTGACTCGGATAGTAGAAGAGGGTAGGAGTGGCTGCTTTGAGCAACAATAGCCTGTAGGAGGGCTCATGGCCTTGCACCACCCAACTGTGGCACCCGCTTGGGGCAGCAGCCAACCTCTCCTCCATCAAATCTCTTTGCAGTGGGACATGAGTCTGGCAGTAAGGGAAGAAGTATGGAAAGCTGCTCATCTGGAGGAAGGAAAGGAAAGATGACAGAGCAAAACTTGAAACTAATAGTGTATGTCGGACTATCACTGTATAAATCAGTACTTAAGCTATGCTACCTGCAGCAAAAATGGCTCTTGAGGTTGAGATTACTCAAGCTGTTTTGCAGGTTGCAAAACATATTCCTACACTTATTCAAGATGCATTTTATTGGTCTGAACATGAACCTATTGCTCTACATCACACACAGTGTACGTGGGACGTGAAGGATGTCAAGGAACAGGACATTCCAGCATAAACAAGTCAAACAAGAGTCAACAATATCAAGCTGCAGTGGAAAAAGGCAAACAACAGACTCAAATGTATAAACAAGAGTACAACTTGGAGGAGCCATGACGTCCTTCCACGCCTTAGCTACTGGGAATGCCTGCAGCCTTATTTTGTTTAGTGCTGGAGAAGGAAACCTGGAGCCTGACTGCATAGCTCCCAGAGGCAAATAATGAGGATGGTCAGAGTCTGGAAAGCAGAGCTGCCAAGGGCGATTTAAGTGAACGAGGGTAGCTTCAACCTCAAAGACAAAGGCTGTAAAAGTCTAAAAGTTTCTGTATCAACCATATCTAACTACAGCAACATTTTGGACAAGATGAGGGAAATAATTAGTCTGCTCTTACTATGACCAGTAAAATAACAAACAAGTGGTTAAATTGGAGACACAAATATAGTAAATATATTAAATAAATATTAGAGAGGACTTTTCTAATACAATAAACAGCTCATGTGATCAGCTGCTTAGGGGGACAATCTGTGTCTTCAGCAAGTGCTGCCTGAAGACCAATTTAGACAAACATCCATAAAAGACCCAGGAATCTTTATGCGTCTGTCTCAGTGGTGTGGATGGACTAAACAAGCTTTTGAAATCCTTTTCCTTTTTCTTTCCTTTTTCTTTACTTTTTTTTTTTCCTTTTTCTTTTTTTTTTGTTATGAGCTGTTTTCTGTGACTCTGTGGCAAAGACACAGCATGAGACAGATTTGATAAGAGTCATATTGAGATGTAAAAGACTTAAGTTTCTTTCTGATGATGTTAAGGTAACTGCTGAGTAACTGCTTTGAAACCACTGGAGTTACACTAGGCTTATGTGGTATAAATAAGACTGTAGCTGGTAATTCCTACTGTGAGTCAGAGCTTGGTCTTAAAAGCACTATGGGACTATGTGGACAACCAATTTTTGACTTGCAAAATGCTTCATGATATCTGGAGAATTATATTATTTTCTTGAAAATGCTTCATGGGATAGCATAGCATCCTGGACATATAGGAGAGGGGATAAAACACAAGGAACTGAACTAGTCTGTCAAGGAGAGATTCCTAGTAAACGTGAGTACAGGTCTGAGTTGCATAAATATGTACTGTGTGCCGTTTTCCCAGGCAATTCCTAAGCTCAGAGCTTCATAGGTTTCAAAGGCCAATTCCTCATCATATGTTTGTAGACAGGTTTAAATGGCTTATTTGTGACTGTATTTGTTATGACTGTATTGCTAGACTACAGTGTACAGATTCAGCATATAAGGGAGAGTTTTCCTCAGTTGCTATAGCTCTGTGCCAAGCTTTATCCTCCATATCACATTTCTGTTGAACTTTACTTCTCTTTCTCTGGATAAAATCAGAATGCTAGAAGATATAAAACCAGAAATATGATACTGTATGCACTGTGCATATATAGCAATCCAAATAGAAAGCAAATTTTATAACCAAGATAAACAAAACACCTTTGATTTTTCCAGAATTACATTTTTTCCAGACAACAGAGCATATTTTTATTTGTTCAAACTGATGTGATACAAATGAATTATTTATCACTGAATTAATTGTGTGCAAAAAGCAGATTGATGATATGGGTAATAAAACAATGGGGATGGCTGTGTTCCTAGTCAGAATACACACTATCTCCATATAGGCAATTCAGGAGACAGAAAGAGCAAGGATTTTCAGATGTCTTTAACCCTTTAGCTCTGGAAAATTCTTTAACACTGCTCAACATCTCTTCAAAAATCCCATTAACATCTACAAAAGAAAGTCTCTTGCTTAGCAACACAGTTTGCTAAGGTTGCTAGTTGCCATTTTAATGCTTCATAAATGATGGATAATAAACAAATCATACCTGCAAGATTACATGGGAACAGTGACAAATGTAGGGAAAGATTTTTGAGTTCTGCAAGATATTAGTTTTGCATATCCAAGTCTGTTTAGCTTGCAAAGAAGCACAGCAGTTTGTTATTTTGTGTTCTACTTGCTTGCAGCTGCATGTATAAACACTTAAAATTTGAAAATCTCCCAAATCTGTGTGGGTCACATGAACTCCCCAATGATGTAGGTCATGTATCCTGGCTTCAGTTCAGCTCAGCATCTCCCAGTGAGTGTTGATGAGGTATGCAGACTCATCAGTTACTCTGTGTGCTTCCAGTTTTCTGGGGTGCAGATGCCTATGAAAGAAGCCACAAGTTTGGGCCAGGGTAAATACTAGAATTGCTTCCCTTGAGCATTTTAGCTGTTAACATCTGGGAAACAATTGATTGAATCCATTTGAAAAATCAGGTGCTGTGTTATTAAATTTTGTCTCATATTCTTTGTGAAAACAGTAATTTAAACATTAGCACAAACTGGCACACGCTTTGCATAACTTAGAGCACAGACCTCAGCATCGAATTTTCTTTGGGGGCCACCAACAGCTTTTGGCTGAGGCACCTTGCCAAAGCTCAGCCACCAAACAGCACATGTTTGGGTTTGCTGGGCCATCTTCAAGCACTTCTTATGTTACAAGTTTCAGAATCAGAAATGGAGATGAATTTAATTTCTTCATAGCCACTCACAGCAACCTAAATCCAAAGCCTCTTAAGGGTGCCCAAAGCCTGCAGAGCCTAAATGGCAAAATATGAGAACTTCTGAAGGCCCGTAGAGTCAAGTTGCAGCTGCCCCAGCTAGAAAGAGAGGCATCTTGATGTCTGCTGGTAAAAACACGCAGTCAGGAACAGACAGTCCAGGATGCTTCTGCAGAACATCGCAGATGACTTCTTCATGTAGATAGTTGATTAGCCAACAAGGGGAGGGGCGCTGCTAGACTTAATACTAACAAACAGAGATGGTCTAGTTGGAAATGTAAGGGTTGGGGGCAGGCTTGGCTACAGTGACCATAAGATATTGGAATTAACGGCCCTGTGTCAAGGAAGCTGGGCAAGAAGGAGGATTGTAACCCTGGACTTTGGGAGAGATAACTTTGACCTCTTCAGGGAGCTCCTTGGAAGAATCTTCTAGGTCAGGGTCCTAGAAGGAAAAGGGATGCAGAAGAGCTGGCTAATATTCAAACACCACTTTCTAATTCAAACACAGCTCAGGATTGATGCATTCCTACAAGAAAGAAGCTGAATAAAGGGGGCAGGAGACCTATGTGGATGGCCAAGGAGTTGCTGGGTAAACTTTTGGAGGCCTGCTTCAAGGACAGCAGTGCAGTGTTTTATCAGCGGAGAGGGACCTGGGAGTCCTGGTTAACCATGAGGCAGCAGTGGCCCTCATGGCCTAGAAGGCCAGTGGGATCCTGGCTGCATCAGGAGGAGAGTTAGCAGGTCAAGGGAGGGGATCCTGCCCCTCTTCTCAGCCTTGGTGAGGCCGCACCTGGAGTATTGGGGGACAGTTCTGGGCCCCCCAGGACAAGAGGGACGTAGAGCTTCTAGAGAGGGTCCAGCAGAGAGTGACAGAGATGACTGAGAGATTGGAGCATCTATCTTACAAGAAAAGATTAAACGAGCTGGGCCTGTTTAGCGTAGAGAAGAGAAGGCCGAGAGGAAATTTGATCAATATGTATAAATACCTGAGGGGAGAATGTAGGGAGAAAGGGGCCAAACCCTTCTTGTCAGTGGCCAGTGATAGGACAGGGGACCCCCTGTGTGTACCAGTTGAAACACAAGAAGTTCCATCTCCATGCTAGAGTGAACTTCATTACTGTGGTCTTGACAGAGCACTGGAACAGGCTGCCATTACTGAAAATCTGCTGGTCCCAAGGATCTCTTCCTTCGGAAATAAACTTCCTGCTGTTTAGTCACCTGCCTATGTATGTATGAGCTTACTGGTCTTTTTATACAGAAAATGGGCACATGTGGTCTTGGCCTAACTTGGCTATGTGAGTCTAGCCTAACTTGGCTTCAGTGAGTCTGTCACCATCTGAGAACCAGATCAAAATATAGTTTTTAATTATCTTTCTCCTGATACTAACAAAAAGCAAAATGTAATTTGAGTTCTACTCCTCTGCATGCTGTGCTGGATTTAATCTGTTTTTATTCAAATGGTCAGTTTTTATATGAGTCTTACCATATATGAAATTAAGCAGAGAAATGAAAACAGGTAGAAAGAATAAGTAATGACTGTGCTGTTAGCTTATATCTATATTTTATGTACAAAAGAGTATATAAAGTTATGTACTGTCATGTTTTATGAAGAAGACAAATGCTCAAATAGGAGAGATTCACATATGAATCATGAGGGAATACGCCACTTCCTTAGCTTTATGGGAAATGCACATTAATTCATAATTCAATTTCATTGGATCCTAAAACCAAACCCTCATATTACAGAGTCCTACAACCACAGGAACTTAAATAAGCTTTCTCTTCAAGATTCTAGATGATTCACAAGTATTTTGGTAAGGCTTACATAGACTCCTACAAAATCAAATCCCTGAATTAAAGAAAAAAATGGGAATTTCAATACCCAAATATGTTTTTAACTAGATTTTCTTTTAAATGTAATCATAGAAAGACTTTGTAGCTGATTTTATAGAAGAATATCGAGTAAAGAATACTTTCTTTCACAGAAGAAGCAGATTTCAAAGGTTCAAGAAGCAGTTCAGTCCATAGCTGTCACAAGCAGGAAATTTTCATTTTGAAAAATCTTCTGTAGTTGATTAAAACATACATGGATTTTCTAAACAGATTTTCTGAAACCTGATTTCACCCCAAATCAGTCTTCTGGATGATCTTTCATGTGGTCAGATCTTTTTGCTTTGCAGCACACTTTCTGAAGCTGCAGTTAATTGATTATGATGTCCAGATTCAGCTGAATATTTTCAGTGTAACTGAAAAGTTGTCAACAGAAAATGTTCTTGTAAACTCATTAAACAAATACTTCATGTTCATTTTTTTCAGATATGAAGAGTGTCAGGAACCCATGCACACTGTTCTCTTATAAAAGATGTGGTGGAGAAACACTTTTCACTTCAACACACTGAGGGCCATCAAGGTGCACATGATTTTGCGGCTGATTGTATCATTATTTATAGCTGACTTGGACAGCTAAGGAGTCTTGCTCAATGGCCAAGACTTCCCCTGTGCCAGGCATTGAACAAACACAGGGCAAAAATAGTGTCTCCTACTGAAAATTTGCCTGAAATAGGGAGGACACAGAGGGATGCAGATGGAGCATGAGGAAATAGTAATACAACTGCACAGCAGCAGGTACACAAATTTTGCCTTGTGCTATGTATCTCTGTAATCATATGTAGCATTGGACTAGATTTGGTCCAATGTTCGTTTTCTCTTTGAATCCCTTTAAAGTTACACAGCAGCAACAACTATAAACTTGCTTTAACTGTGCAAGTAAATTTAGCTTATGTTGCTTTGCATGGCTAAAGTAAGGAAAGCAACTACAGTGATTCTGATTCATATGTTAAAGGAATTAAAAGATCATTTAGTTTGCTTCAAATAGAACCTTTTATGGTGTCATGATCAATTTTAAGAGTGAGAAGAGGACCCATGCTTTCATTTCTATCACTTTCAAACTTCTGAAGTGAAGGTAGCTTTAGAGATGACAGATTGATTGTCTCTTAGTTTAAATATTTAAAACTTGCCTTCATTTGATTTTAATAATCCTCCATATAACTAAATTGTTGTTCTGGAAATATCATTAAAATAGGTTAACAAGAAATGTTACCCATAAGAGAAGTTTCATCATTGCATTTAATTTTATTTGTGGGAAATAGTAGAGTTTTAATATAATTAAATGGCAAATTTCTGCAGATGAAATTGTTGTGCCTTAAAAAAAAAAAAGAGAGAACTAAATAAAAGTGACACTCCCCTGATTAGCCCTTCTCCCTTTTGGATGACTGCTTCTCCACCTCTGTACAGAACTGCTGAGTGGAAAAAATCACATAAGAAACTGAGAAATGAAAGAAATTAGAAATACCCTAAAACATCTGGCTCTGTTTCCTGTTCAGCAAATACTGTGTTCATAAATAGAATGGATTACCACTAGACTTTGGCGCTGCCTTGCCGAGCAGAAGGTAGTTCAGAAACAGGAGGTCCAGAAAAACGATGGGGGTCGTGAGGACAGGGAGAGAATTCCAGATTCAATAACATTGGAAAATTTGAATCAAACCTGGACCTCATTAAACTTTCTGAGTTTCTATCCTGAAATTTGGAAATATCGGTGCTGAACAGTTTCTCCAGTGGTTTGATACTTGACTTTTCGCAGCTTAGGGAGAAGATGATAGAACAGCTCAGTTCGAAGTCAGCTCCAAAGAGCTCCTGCATTGCAGGCGCACATGATGCCGAGTGCTGTAAGAAAGCCAATAGTTTTATGCCTCTAAGAGCTTGACCTCATTGCAGAGGCTTAAGAGGGAAAGTATTTTAGGACTTGGAAAATCTTTATGTCTGCCAACTATACTGGGAAATATTTGTATTTGAGTGTATGGTCGTGTAGTGTATGGTAAGTGAATCTGGCTGTACTTCAAAATACTCTGTGTACTGTTCTGTATCTGCTATGTACTGTACATGAACGTGTGGAATAGCAGAGTATTTTCGATAAACATTTGATTCTTCAATCAGTTTTTACTTATCTGCAAACCAAGAGGTCTTATAGAAAATTTTATACAACCTGAACTTTTGTTTGAGAGGCTAGAATTTTGAAGCAACAGCAAAATGAACTGTGTGAAATTCCCTTGTCTTACGTATTTGGAGAATACCTGCAGAATTGAGGTTTCAAGATTGGCTCAGTTGATCCTGTTTTACTGCTGCCAGTGTATTTGAATAAAGGAAGAAGAATTTAATATATTGGTACAATTCCAGGAGATTCCTGCAGAATTTTCTGAAAATTTCCTAACTTTTTGTCTGCTGCTTTTCAGTTTTGATGCTGAAAGTGAACTTTCAAAACGAAGTATTCTTGAGAAATTTCTATTTTGAGAATGCTTCATTATGTGTACGTTATATATCTTTGCAGTGCCATCATGGAGAACTTTATAGCAATGTATTAATTCTATAAAACTTGTAATTCAAGGTAAAGGTAAGGAAAATGCCATAGAACATTGATGAAGAACAATTGCTAAATCTAACTCGTCTAGCAGAAGCTTGGATATTTTGGTAAGTTATGGTTCAGACTTGATGTGAATATTTCAGATTCACATAGTCTGATAATCATTCCTAAATAATCTTCCTGACTTGAGTTAATAAAATCATCTTAAATCCAAAATAGGTTTGTTTTCTGAAACATCGTTTCATAGATTAGAAGTAGCAAGCATTTCTGTGTTTTTAAATCGTTCCATAATATTGAAAAAATGAGCAAGTGATGCTTTTGTCACATGTATTGTCCAGAATACTCCAGTTATGGTAACATCTATTGCTCTTGTTCTGGATTATACAATGTCTAATTCACATACATTCGGTAAAGAGCCCTATCCACACTCATTAAAAGAAAGGCTTGAGTTTCAAGTCATACAACATTTAGGCTGTTGGGCTGTTGCTGTCTACCAATGGACTAATTGTTCTTGATACAAGAATTCCAAATGACGATTAAAGAAATTCCTCCTCTGAAAGAGTTGAATTTCTGAGCTCTGGGTACAAAGCTAAGCCAGATATAATTTCTGTGACTTTCAACATTTTTTTTTGCCTTTATCTTTAAATACCTCAGAGACATTAAGTTCAAGACTGCACAAATACTCTAAGAGCGTTAGAAGAGGAGGCATTAAAATTCAGACAAAATTTTGGATTCTAATGATATAGACAGTTGCTCAGAAGAAACAGAAAAGAAGAAAAAAAAGAAAAAAATCCAACTCTCATACTGCCAAAACAGGAACAACTACTTTTGACCTAAATAGTATGGGCATTTTTAGTATTGCATTTTCATAGCTCTGAACTCATGAAAAAATGAAAAATTAGTAAATGAATCTACAAGCAACTCCAGTAAGGCTATTGATGAGTCATATATTAGAAGTAGGCTTCAATTCCTTTGTTGTAACAACATCATATAATGTCATGATCACTCTTCCCAAGAGCATGTGTGAGGTAATCAAATTAAATTAAATCTAGTCCATGCTAGTTGCCAGTCTCTGTCTACAAAATGTTTCCACCCATGCTAGAAATTCTATAGATCACATTTCAGAACAGATCCTGTGGATTAAGATGAAGAAATGGAGCACCAAATTATATTTCTTTGGGCAAGGAATATTTCCTTGCCAGTTCTCACAGTGTGAATATAATTAAAACACACTGAAAACGTGGTACACACTATCCTTTATTTAGTTGCTTATAGGCCAACCCAGAGAAGGCAGCCAGAAAAAGAAAATCAAGCGCATTAAAAAAGCAACAGAAAGACTTTCAATAAATGACAACAATACTGTTTTAAGGAGTCTTTGTATCTATTGGTTATAAGCAAAGTTTATCACTTTGAATCAATATATTGAATTTATAGATTAATATTACAGCTTTTCTTCCTTCCTTCCTGAACTCAACTTATATGTCATCACTTACCTTGCAAAATAGTGTCTTTACCTCATCACATATCAAATGACCAAGCCTATTAATTTTTTCCAATGTAAAAACATGCCTAGCAATAAAACTTGCTCTAAATATGAAGTGGTCTCAGCAAGCCAAGTACCAGATCTTCTGCCTTTGCCATTCAGTGAGAATAGTGATGTTTTCTCCAGTTGACAATGTATCAAATTGCTGTGGTACTTGGAGAGTGATCCAGAGTGATGCTAGACAGCCTTAAATCCCAAGTATGTCAAAGAGATTTGGAAGCATGCAGAATCCAACAACTTTAGATGCTTCTAGGTGAGCATCTGTCCGCATGGGTGTGTTTGGACTGATGAGTCTCATTCATGGACTCATTTCCTCACAGAGACAGAGAAGATCTGCCATCTAGCTCATGAGCCATGACTTTCCTTTGTCTCCTTGACAACACACTGCCATGTATAATTCCAGAATGATAAAACACATAATCTTTTAAGAAAATAAACTTAAGCTTTTTTCAGCTTGCAAAGTCAACGATGCTTTCTCCACTGACCTGGTCAGATTTTAGACCAACTTGGAGCTTCGTGGAAGAAATGCTGGGTGAATACTCTGATATGTGTCCAAAGATGATGATATTTTTTCTCTCTAACTGCCCTTAATTCATTCAGTGCTGCTGGACCAACCTTTAAACTTCCCTTGTGTAAGAAAAATTATCAGGCCATCCATTGTGGCAGGTATTTCTAGTTGTTGGATGTATGACTGTTTTCCCTTCCTTTCCTTAGTGCATTTAAAATGCATATTGAATTTCCCCGCAGGAAGAAATTAACATACTAGACAGCAGTAAAATCACCTTCTGGTCAAGAAAAGGGTAAGAGTTTGTGAGAGACACATAAAGGAAAAATGTTTACAAGCATGAAGAAAGGGGATAGGCCAAAGGTGAAATTTTGGTGTGCTGGATTCTGTGGGCTTATTTCATATGTTTTGATAAATTTATTAGCTACTATATGCAAAACTGAAAATTCAGGAATTCTGTGTTGTAGGCAACAAGACAGGTATTTTGGCCTGTCTCCTCCATAAAAATATCTCATATGGTTCAGTTTAAGCAAGCCTAACCTAAATGACAACAAGTTGGCCTTTTCAACACCAAGGTGTCATCATAACAAAGACACTATTGCCATCAATATGGAGTAGTCTTTAGGAAGCATATATCTATTTTCTACAATCTTTCCTTATAGATTTTCCATCCAAATCTTTACCTACAACACACTGTTCTCTACTAGGTTTTCCTGTCTCACTTCTCTTTCAGTTGCAGCTTTTTCTTGGGGGTTGCCCCCTCTGAGGAGTCCTTGGCAGGTTTCCTCCTACTCTTCCTCTGTTTAACTTTTGTTAAGTTCAGCACTGAGGCTTCCACTTCCCTTGAGAGAGTTTATGACCATCCTAAAATTGCCACTTATAGGAAATTATTTTCCTTAAAGTAATGTGTTCTTAAAAATACCACTAACCTTTTGTGGTAGACTCAAGAGATGACTAATGCTCTGGCATTCTCCTAGGGAGCTTCTACTCTTCTCTCTCTTCCCTTTCAGTTCCATTGTGTAGATTTTCTACTCTTGTTAAAACATAATTGGAAAGCATAGATTTGTTTATCTCTTTCACTGCACTTTTCCTCTGTAAATCATATTGCTATTTTGGAAATATAAAGGACTGAAAAAAACAGTACTTTGAAGATCATTCTCCTTGTTTTCTCTAGGTCCTCCAACATACAATTTTTGTCATTTTTGTCTTTTTTTATCTGTAATAAAAATGGTGCAAACCTTAGCATTTTGCAGTAGACCTTTGTGATTATTCTCCAAAATGCTTGCCTTTTATCAACAACTCCCCAGCTGCATTTTTAACTGCCTTTGCTTCTGTGACTTGAATATATTTTTCAGAACAATTAAACCATGCTGTCTGTCCTGATTACTTTTTTTCACCCCTTGATTTCCATCCAGAAGTAGGTCTCCTCTATAGATGCTACTCTGCTTTGTGTTTTCAGTTTAGTGCCATCACACAGTGGGAGAGTATCCATGGCTGTCTGTTAAGTAAAGCACCTCAGAGAGACATGCTCCATCAATTGTCCTTAAGCTTCAGAACTTAAGGTTTGATAAATGAGCTCCAGAATATCTTAGTTATGTTGAACTGATCCACTGATCCTACTTTGTTGCCCTATTTTTGGAGGCATAAGCAATAAAGACATGGAAGCCCTGTGGATATAAAAGGGAGGGACATTTTCCACCAGGACTCTTTGGCAGATCTGTTCCTCTCCTTGGTCCAAGATGAACAGGGACTTGTCTGTGAGGCACACTGCAGAGTCCTGGGACACCAAGACATTATCTGTATTGTGCTGCTCTGTCTGTTCTTCACCTGTTAAACATTTTTCAGTTTGCCTCATTTTCCTTTTGCTGTCTGATGTAAGTTTTATAGATGATACATAAATTGAAAGAATCCAACAGATCTCTGATAGCTTTTTCCATCAACATAATTTGTTACATTTTTAAAACCATTTCAGTTAAATATAATTGATACAGATAGTCAGTAAATTGGGAACATAAGGCATTTTTGGAGGATGAGTAAAGACCACCCAGCATATCACGTATTTCCCTTATACACATATATCTCCTGCCTTCTTCTAGCTGATTGCTGAACAAATAGCTCCACTGTTGTAATTCTAATAATTTTATCTGTTATGTCTCTATTTGGCAGAGTCACAATTAAAAATAAACTTGCTGTGTTCTTCAGAGTCAAAATGAATCTCAAAAACACAGATAATAGGCTGGAAGGGGACATTGCTTCATTGTTTTGCCGTATTGAAACACGGTTTGCCATGCCTGATAGATACTTGTCTTTTCTGTTCTTAAAAAATTCATGTCTGTCACGGTGCTTCATTAGTGTGACTTAACCAACACTGCACTTAAATAACCAACCCTTACCATTAATATTCCCTAACTATAATTCTTATCACTAAGAATTGTTATCCCTTGGCTCTGTTAAAATCAATGGAGGGAAGAAAGTTCAAACTAGAGGTATATTGTACTGTTCCAGGTAAGAATGTCTCTTTAAATTTACGTTCTAGAAATCATATTGGCACAAACGGGAGCTGCATATTCTTGCCATCAAGAACCATGGGCATCAAATTATCTATTTCAGCAGCAACAACAGTAAAAAATGATTTTTCAAAAGTCTTGAGAAAGTCTTGAGAAAAGTCTTCCCCTTTCTTTTCAGGTATAGTTTTCGACTTACACAGATGCTCATAAAAGGAAGCTCTTCCAATGCTCTCACACCTTTGCTAGACTTAAATATATTAAACTGATCACTTTATATTTCCTTGAGCTCAGCCTCAATACATAGCTAGAGCAAAAGGGAGGAAATGAGTTCACCCTTTTGCCATCCTCAGAGTTTTATATCCTACTTTTCCACACCCACCTCCTCGCAGGCAAGGAATATGATTCTCTCTTAGAGACTAATGACTACACGTGGCTCAGGGGAAAAATAATATCCAAGACTTTGAACCTTAATAGAGAATTTCCTGCTGTGCCCCTGCTCTTATGCTAGTGGGGCCCAGAAATAGCATATTGCTGAGGCAGCTCTGCCTGGCTGCCATAGAGAAGAAAAAGGCATCTTGTAGGAAGCGTGAGGCTTCCTAAGATTGATTTTTAAAACTAGATTGGCAGGCAGCCGATTGAGAGCCCACATTTGATATGTCCATGAAGGGAAATGCCTCATAAGAAGTGGGAGGCTGAACTGAGCATTAGCAGAAGCCTCCAAACAGACTTGAAACATTGCCCTGTGCAGAGCATAGCACAGTCATCGAATCTCCAGCTGACACAGGTTCAAAAGGCAGTTGCAAAGTTCATATCCAAAAGAAATGGGCATAATCCTTTAGCCATCTGGTAAGTGGAAAAAAGGAAACTTTACTTTAGTGGTTGCTAATCCTGTTCTGGCAGCCAGGGTGCAAACCAGACACCCAGATTACAAAAGCAAACGACAAAGGGCAGGAACACACCTGTCATTAAATGAGCAGCCATTGCCTTTTCTTCCGGTTGTGAGGCACATCCAGCCATCACTTGCCCAGAGCCAGCTTCCTGGTGTCCCAAAATGCTCCATAATGCTATTGACAGCTCTGAGACAGCAGAGTTTGAGATTATAACACGGTCTGTCGCTAGCCTCTTGACCTTAGATCATCCCACAATTGATGATCCATGATGTCAGAAGGCCTCCAGAGCTGTTAATGCTCCACATACGTGAAAATAAGGATGAAAGGGCAACATCTGGGTCTTCAGGAGAGGAATCTGGGCTCTGACTGAAAGCAAATTCTAAAAAACAAGTATTCATTCTGCAGTATCAGAATCAAAGAAGAGAAAGAAAGTGACCCCTATCCAGAAAGTACTGGTGAGATGAGATTGTTTCTGGGAAAACTGAAGCTGGATGCCTAAAACTCACCTTTTGTGAGACTCAGAACAGCCAATACCTCTTCTGAATGTGATTTTCATGTGTATTCAGTCTGTACCTGGTGAGGGGATATAGATCAGTTGAGCACCAATGGTTTTTGCTCTTCCTGAATGGTGGTACTACTATTTTGAGATTGATCCTACTGAAATGGGGACGTAAACAACTTTTAAACTGATGAGATACATCAGCTTGGCGTGGGTTTATTTTCAGCAGGAGGTTATTTTTAGTGTTGAGGACTGAAGTTCTTTGGCAAAGGAGATGTCAAACTTTGGGTTGCAGGAAATAGAATCATAGAATCATAGAATGCGTAAGGTTGGAAGGGACCTTAGAGGTCATCTAGTCCAACCCCCCTGCACAC
>JAUBOD010000810.1:2688979-2709169 GCA_032353885.1 Nothura maculosa
GACGATATTTTCCATGCTCTTCTCCACCTGTTAGTTCTTTCCATGGGAATCAACACTTTGCAAGTAAGGGAATATTAATAGAAGACCTGATAGGCAATTGAACGTAAGTGGAGTTTTTTGACTAACTGAGTATACAACTAGGACCATTTCAAGTAGAATAGGTATCATTAAAATTTAGATGGTTATTACAATAGTAATTTAGATGGTTATTACAATTATTGTAATTGTATTACAATAATACAATTCATAAGATTGTCCATGTTAAAAACGGCTTATGCAGTAAACAACTTGATGAAAAGGATGAATGGACTTCAGAATATAAGGCTATTCATAGATCTTTATTCTTTTTCATGTTCTAAACTCCTTTTGCTGCTTTATAAAACACAGCATGGACCTATTAATGTCTCAGAAAAACATTGATTTTTAGGATGCCTTAGGATGCATTCTGGTGGAAGTGAAGCTTGCTGCAAGTGATTGAATGACTATTTTTATATTAAATTTTGCTAGATTTGATTGGTTACTAACAAATAACAGCAAAATTCTTGCAAATTTATACTACAGAAATCTTATTTGTAGAATAATTCTAACAACTTCTGGGTTATCACTGCCTTCTTTTGGAGAATCATATATCATCCTCAATAATCCTGACCCAATCTTTTGTAGCTGATGGACAAAGAGTGCAAAACGGCACAATTAGTAGGTCACTTTAGCCCTCAGTTTCTTTTCTATAGAAATGCTGCATAAGCTAGTTTCTGTGCACTTGATTGTGCCCCGGCAAGAGCAGAACAGTGTTCCTACTCAGCTATGTTCTATTTTTTATTTTGTGCAGATTATTCTGAATTCTCATTCTACTCATTACAACTCCTTGGCAAACATTCGTGTGCCTTGTCAACTCTTCCCCAATCCAGCATCATCTCCAGTTTCTTCCAGTGAGAGTGCTCCCTATATTGACACTCAAATCATAAGGGATCATTCCTCTGGAATGCCTCTTGAGATTTCCACTTTAGCAATAAACAACTGATCATTATTTTCAATGTGCATATTTGCCAATGGATTAAAGTAGTTCCATGAAGGGCCGGAGATCTGGGACTCCATCATTTGTAGCATTTATAAACTATTGTAAGACTTATATTTTTGGTTTTTGTCCAAGTCATTTAACACTTAATGCTTGAGTGGGGTGACATGGGTATCACGCATGACAATCAATAGGCACCTTAGATGTGGCACCCCATTGTACAGCTGATCGTCTCCACAGATGGCTTTAACAGAACTGTGTTGAAAGATATTCATTTTCTTGACATTTTCTAAATGTTTATAGATAGCTTGGTGCTGGTGCTAAACTGAGGTTAGGCTGACTGAGCTGTAATCTTCTGAGTCCCATTCCCTTTGCGTTCTACAAGCAGGCCCAGGGTTTACCCCTAGCTGCCTTCTCAAACCTCAGCTGCCCTTCATGAGCAATAGGCAATAGCTTTGAAATGGCAATAGATTTGAAATAGTGTCACAGTGAATTTCTTCAAATTAAGAGAATCTGAAAATGCTTGATTTTTATCCCTGCTCTTTCATCTGTTATTTTCCTGTCCTAGACTGGATTCTTCCCTTCTCCTCACAAGTAGTAATAATGTGCAGTCTCTTGAACTTCAGTGTTGTCATAGGCTTTTTCCTTCCATGTATTGGGCGACCATTCCTTGAAAGGTCTTCAGATAATACCTTGAAAGTATACACAGTTTGTAATACACTCCAATGTTCTATTGTGGAATAGGGCAGGAAGGCATTCACAGGCCTACGATCTCAGAAGGGAATCGGCATTTTTTTAATTGTTAAGTACATTTGTGAGATGCACTAGAGAAAAAGTGGGATGAGTTGTGACAAAAGCTTAAAGATTGTTTATAAACCACAGGGACTTTTTTTTCCTCCTTTAGCAGTAGTGAGACTGTTTAACTTAGATAGGAAAGAATGGCTTATACAGGCACACATGGTAAAGCATATAGATCACTTAATCATTCATTAAAATCTGTGCTGAATAATTTAAGAGAGTGTTATCCAAACTTTCTTTTTTGGGAATGATATGAGTGACTAATTTGGTAATGGAATTGGCAGAGGGAATGTTGGCTAAGTGCTTGGACTGAGAGCTTTGATGTAATAAAGCTGCTCTTTTAAGGCCTTTACTGCATGTTTTGGACAGTCGGGAGATTCAGTGATTACTGTTCCATTATATCATTTCCAGTGGGTTTTGCATGCTGATTCCTACTCAGTTGACTAAGTGCCTTAACTTTTTAGATCTTAAAATTAAACTAATACTTTTTTTCTTGGATTATATATATTAACTGGTCGTGGATTTAGAAATTCCATGTATTTCATGTTTATTTCTGGCAGGAGTGTGAGTATGCTTGTGAGTCTTAATGGAAATTGAAAATCCACTATAATCTCTTTATCAATTCCCTTATGATTGAAGCTTTTGCTTTCATATGGACTCTAGTTAGCACCATTCTTAATAATTCTACCAGTAAATATATTTTTAAGTTTCTCTCTGTCACAGTCACAGCCTGCTTACTCCCACATGATGTGTTCATCATCTGCTCCCATGTGCAGAACTACAGCATAATTATAGTCTGATGATCTTGACGTGTTCTGACCTGATATTCTGAAATAGCATATTGCAGATATTATAATACTATTATTACAAAAGAACTGTGGCATTTCCTTGCAAAACACAGCAGCTCCTTCTGCTCTTTAAGTACATAAAAGATCCTGTCATGAGACCGATGTATCTATTCTGCCAGTACTGTTTAGTAATTTATCGAATTACATGATTAACATATAGTAGAAAAGGCTAAAGATATTAGCACAAAGTAAGAGACTGATCAAGTCCTCAAGATAGGATTCATTTGATATTTACACACCTAAATTTAACCATGTAAATGTAGATGTCTCCCTGTGTACTAGGAGTTCCCATTATGGTCATTGGCAAATAAGTCAATGGAGCTGAAAGACTGGCTCAGTTTGGCTGCCAAAGCATAGAGTGTCTGCTCTCTCTGAGATGCCTCATGGTATGTGAGACATCCACACAGGACCACCACAGGACAATAGACCAATGAAAGACCTGGGGTTCTTCTGGAGAGGCAGATTCGGGTGAAGCAGGACAGCCTACTTGATACTGTCCAAGTGGAAGTAGATATTCACTTCCCTAGGCAAGTGAATCAAGCCCTTGACATGTAGCTTGGCCTGAGATGAACAAATTCCTAGGCTGCATGGATTAGGTTGACCAGATTGCTATTGTCTGTGAGAAGCTTAGACGCATGGCTCACATGTGGATACCTACGTACTGACATCTGAATTTAGGTGTTCAAACCTGAAGCTGTATTCCAGTACACTGAAGGCAATGAAATCTTGATTTGGGAATATTATGAATTACAATTACTTGTAGGTGTAACAAATACAAACAATACCATGTTTTAACAAAAGTATCTCTGTGGAGATCAAGGAATACTGTCAGGGCCATCATTTTTTATTTATGATGTATTGTACATTTCCTGTGCCCTTTCTACTCCCTCTATTCATTAAATGCATGCGTTCTTACCTATTAGCTTACTTTCTGACTTTTGCAAATTCATTATTTTCTGAATATAGCATTTGGATTTCCACATATCAGTGGAAATGAACATAAAAGAATCTTAACATTTATTAGCCTTTTCCTACATAATTTCTTAGATGAGCTGGCGGATTTACTACTTAGATAACTGGCCATGTATAAAAAATGAGTCTTTGCAATTACCTTGATTGTCATAAACTAGAGAACACTGGATTCTAAATAGTGTTTATAGGAGAATCAATAGTTAATAATCATCCAGACAGTCTGAAATTAGAATTTCAAAAAGAAGTTGATACCTTGTGTCTGATAAACACAGACTTCAAATTTCATGTTCACGTTGCATTCCCACAGAAGAACTGTAAATTACCTGCTATATAATGATTTTAATGTTTTAATAATATAAGTCTTAAGTGGTTTCTAAATTTGCTTTTGAAAAACAGACTGGTTCACAGTTTTTCTCTGAATTTAATGGTAATTCTAATACTATTAAGATGTACCAAGTTTCATCCTGTATATTAAAGATGCCTAAAATAAGTTCCTGTGGGGGAGGATGCAAGCAATGTAGGCATACGTGATAGCCAGGGGAGAAGGAGATTACCTGGAATAGTTTGGAAGGATTATAAAACATAGTAGTGGTAGAGCATAAATTGTGTAACAAAACACCTGGGAAAGTGATGTTTACAATATTACATTTCTTCTTAAGAGTCTCTTGGACTCATGCATCAGGGCGCTACCGAAGTCTGTCTGGTTTAATTTCCTTTCTTCAGTGGAACAAAAAGTCTTGTGGTTGCTGGTTGCTTCTGCAGTAGCCACTGTGCTGATTTTGCTGTGTGGATATACTATTTATTTCTGCAGCTCAGCTCTGTTTCAGTGTGATGCTCAGGCCCATAACCCTGAACCCAGCTATGAGCTGCCTCCAGTCAGCATAGAGAGAGCAGCCCTCAAGCTCCTGGAGCATCGCACACTGCCTGGCAAGGATGACGCAGCAGATCTCAATGAGTTCATTATCTGCAATTGCTAAAGCACTTCCTTGCACGATTTATTTATAGACGATGACTGATAGAGGACTGGGGAATGAAATAGATTATTAGTCCTTTGTAAAGAATTTCCTACTTAAGAGAATACATTGAAGAATTGGTGGTTGTAACCCCACAAACTGGCACCATTTCTGCAGTTTTGGTCAACTCATAAAGTTGACAGTTTGCAGGGACAGTATAAGCAGCACCTTCTGTTTTTCAGCATTTCCTCCCAGCCTGCTACAACAACCATAAAGAAAGGCTATGAATGGTTTTACTGTGAATCACTGAGCTGATTCCAAATAAAGATAGACCAGAGCTCTCCTCAACCAAGAAAACTAAGAACTTGCTTGGGACCCTGTAATTTTGGCCCATCACAGACTTGGCAGTTCTCAAACTGTTCTGATCTCATTAGCAAAGGGTGGGAAAGTGGTGGGTCATCCAAAACAAGATAATTTATCATCAAGTTCAGATGATATGTCAGGCTGAATTAAACTCTTCTGGGAGTTATCTGAAGCCTGTATTAGATATGTTCACAGCAGTTTTTCTGTGAACATTGGACAAATGTCCCAGCATTATGGTGACTTCCGGGGCCTGGTCAAAGTCTTACAATACAGAGGAGGGACTGCAGGGTGGGCAGCATTGGCTCAGTGCTCACCTTGAGCTGAAGCTGATTAGGAGGAGACCACTGATTAGATGGTAAAACACAGGCTGATGTCTGGGAAAGACGAGCAGGAGACTTACCAGAGTGGAAGGATGACTCTCAGCACTTTTCTTGCTAGCAAATAAGTGTGTTGGCTATTTGGGATCTAGGCTGAGACACCAAACTCTCCTGTCTCAGCAGTCAGAGGGGGCTTAATCGCTCCAAGATCCCACTCTAGCTCCGCTAAAACTTCATGAATCTGTTTTTGAGTCTTGCTCATGGAGCGGTAATGCATCAAAGGATATTTATACCAAACATTGTTGGTAGAGAAATTATTACTCATGGGGAAAAAAATGTTGATATATGTTGACACAAACCCATGCACTGTAATTTAGATTTCTGAATAGGAACATTACCCTGTGGTACATATAGCCATCATGGTGATTATTTTGTGGTTATACTGTTATACTTACTGTTTCTCAGTAAGAGGTATTTTGGCACAGTAATGCCTAAACAAGAAAACAGATCTACATTTTTAATTAAAAGGTTACTTGCCCACCTTGTCAGGACCTAAAAGTCTTGAATATGCTAAACAGAAAAATGGTAAGATATGCAAGTTTTCAATACTTTTTTATTTGAGAAGTTGGCCAGAATCAGTGTGAGCAGCAATAGCAGAGAACATTTGTCTGGAATGGAATAGCTACATTTCACTCTGTTATACCCATGTAAATTCAGAGTAGCTCTAAATGCAATAACTTATTTTTAGCATATATAAATATAAAAGCTCAACACATTGTTGAAATATTATTAAATTAAAAAAAACCAGCCTTGTCATAAGTAATATTTCTATTCACAAGAGAAAACAATAAATAGAACAAAACTCACATACTTTTTATTAACATGGTTATAAATAGGAAAGAAAATCACACATGCACTTTGTCAAGTGAGAACATTAATATTACTCAGCTTTAAATAACATTCTAGATATTCATTCTTGTATCTGTGTTCATCCTACCCATCCTATCTCTAATATATTGCTGAGATGAAAACTGAATACAACCAATCACAACTAAAAAAGAACCCAAACTCTATTGTTGATTCTATTTAGCACCATAAATGACATAGATTAGTGAGGTACAAAAATTTGAAATAAATTTCCCCAAAGTGTCCTAAACAAAGAGACATTTTATGTCATCACAAGCAAAAGTGAAAATATTGGAGATTATTAACTAATGAAAATTTGCAGTTATTTCTTTTGCTGAACAATCAGGAAAATAAATCTTTATAATATGTTTTGATTAAAGAAAAATCACTTTTGCTACACTCTGTTTAGACCATCTCTCCAACACTTGCTTCACAGACAAAAAGAATATACAATAAGCTAGTTCATAGGCAAGATCTTATCAGGTCTTTGATTTTTTTTTTTTGGTCAGATTATTCTGAAAGAGGCTTCAAAAAACTTATTTAACTGCTTGATTGAAAGCAGAATCAGAGCGCTCCACATTAGTTTGTCTCAAGGTAGTTTCACTTGTTTTATGCCTTAAGAGACTGCGCATTCACAATTGCTGAGGTACCCTCTTTGAGCACTTTGGTCCTAGGTTGATTTCATAACTGATTTCTGATTTCTCCCTCTTCACAGTTTAGAATTGATTTCTTGTCCTGTTAACAGCAGAGAACAGTTTCTTTCTTTCTTTCTTGTTTGCAGCAGATATTTATGCATATGAAAATTGTTATCGTGTCTCCCCTATAAACTAGCTATCTCTATTTTTTTCAGTATTGTTTTCCGAGAACAATCCTCTTCTCATGTTTTCTAGACTTTTGCAGAGCTTCTCTAGAATTTCTTACTTATATTGGTGGGCATGCCTAAATAATACAGTTTTATGACTAGAACCAAATATGTTTAGGCACACTTAATTTTAGCTAACAATAAACTATAGGGGGAAAAATACTGGATTTCTTTTTTTTTCTGTTTTTTTTTTTTAAAATGTTTTCCATGAAACATGGCTTAACAGGATTGTCTCTGTCACTCTGTTTCATATTACAATCTCCCTTCCAGACAATAAAAATCAGTTTACATCTTGGAGACTATAGTTGAGTAATCATAAAATAAAGTGTATGATGTCAAGATTAAAATAAACAAGCTGAAGGCAATCTGGCAATATGATAAAGGGTTGGTTTAATTGTAAGAAATGGCCAAACAGATAAAAAGGGAAACCCAAGTAAGAGTAAACAGAGATGAAAGCCCTAGCAATGGACTTCTTAAGTCTTACTAGAATGATCTTTAGGAATGACATGGATATTTTTGTGATGTTATTTTCCTGAAAACATAGCAGTAAAGTCTCAGTAAAAGACGGTTAGGAATACCTAACCATCTCTAGCTAGTACTTGGGCAAGTAGGTTCCCATCAGCTTTTGAAGATGATGGTGTTCTTCCACAAATCTAAATGAGTGAGAGTGCTTTGTGGTCTGAAGAAGCAGTCAGACACCATCCAACTGCTCTCCTCTCATAGCTCCTGTGTATAAGTTGTCACCTCTGCTTGATCAGAAACCAAATTTATCATCATTATAAACATCTTCCATTTGTCCCTTCATGCTCTGTTATCTTGGGTTGGATGCTCCTCTGCCAAGCAATCATCTTGCTGAATTCTTTCTTTGCTGAGCAGTTATATGGGAATATGAGAATTAGAGACTGGAAGGAAATTATCAGGCCACTCAGGAAATATCTGCTGCAGTAACAGATCACAAGTGATAGATGTTTCCGGTTCTGGCAGTGCAAGCCACAAAAATACTTTTCAGTGTTCTCTAGTATGTCAAAATTGGATGGGTTAAAGCAAAAAGTAAGCTACTAATGACTTAGTGGCCATCTCTGAACTGTCCTACTTGGAAGTATTGGGCCTGGATGTAGGCACACTCCAGCTCACACCAGTGTACCCTCCCTAGACTCTTGGTTTCCACAAAAAGGGAGCTGGAATGTGCAGGCTAAAAAGAAGTCATATAAACTCTGGCCACTTGATCTGTCTGGATGCTTGGAAGAGCACAGGGCATGATCATCACTCCTTTGAGAGGTAAACTGTAGTGCAAGACTATACTGAAAGTTCTGATTTATCTTGAGAACTTGTCAGTCAACATATTTGCTACCATTCTTAAAAGCACAAACAAGCCAGCAATCACAAGAAGGGTTTAGAGGTTCTGCTTAGATCAGAAATTTTGGTAATAGGATATCTACAGCATAAAAATGACTGCTATTACTGCTCTGGTGGTTGTTTACTCAGCAAATGAACTTCATTCCAGTTCCAATTTACTTTATTATACTACATGATTTATTTGCTTAGTGTTGTTTACAGTGTGACTAAACTGACCAAGACTTTACCGTATTTGCATTGAGAATGCTGTAAAGAGAGCTAAATTGGGTGATGTGTGTCCCACGCACAGACTGTTCCACTGTGGCCGGCCACTAGCAACTTGATACATACCTTTATGTAGGAAAACAAACACTAACCAAAAATCAATAACCTCATAAAACCACAGTGTTCTATATACACTTTTATTTTCTCAAAATAGCCCAGCTAATCATAGTGTCCATCTGTCTTTTTTAGAGTTATTTGACACTGCCAGTTGAGTGTATTCAGTGTATCTGAACATGCTCCCAGTTTCAGTATGACTCTAATCTAACTCTGAGCCTCCTTGTGCCATCACCTTCCTGCCATGTCTAAGCACGTATCTTACTCCTACAGCCCTGAAGTTTAGCTGTATGCAGTGAGTGTGGCTGGGGTGGCATTTTTGGTCTCTGCTCCTCTATAGGTTCTTATACATGCACGGTAACTTTCCCAGTGTGCTCTATGAGAAGAGTCAATCAGCACCAGCTGAGAAGAGGTAAGGGCTCTCTTACAGCCAGTTGCAGCAATGAGCAGTGCCAGGTTTCACTCCGCTCATGTAGAAGAGTTTTGTCCTCCCTTCCAGCAAGTTACTCTTATCTGAAATGTCCACATATTCCTGACTAAATGCTTAAACGTGGTGCTTCCAGTGTTCAAACAGAATTTTGTTCTGATTTTGTACTGGTTTCATAAAGCTGCCTGTTGGCTTTGTTGGCACTATAGATACATCCATTAAACTGGAGAATGCTTGTCACTATCTGAACAAACTTCTCTTTCTGCTAAGGCTAAGTTGAAGTCTGGCTCTGGGATTATCTCTCTGCTTGTTTGAATTTTTCACTCGTTGAACTCTCATTCTGTCGTGCTGATAAATGCAGCAAATTGGAGATGGTTGGGAAACACTACTTGCAAGGGAAAACATATTGAAATTCATCAATTACTGGCAAAAGTATTTTATGTGGAACCACTTGAATTTGATGGTGGCTTGGAAAGCCAGTGCAGAATTTCATTATATTTTACATTTTTGATGTCAGTTTTTGAATTTTAATATTCTTACTGTGCTGAATAAATTGTAGAGTCAAGTTGATGCTTATGCCACTTTTATGCACTGTATGCATGATATGAAATATTTTTTGATTTTGGAGAAGATAAAGTGAACAGTTCAGTCCAATTTTAAGAAATATGTTAATGAATTGCTAGACAAATTAAATACATGCACCAGTACCAATTTGTGGGAACAGATTTGTTAACTATCATCTGTTAAGGTAATTGCCATATTTTCAGATTCTCATACGTATGGAATAGTTGCAGCAATTATCTATGTTAACGCTAAGAAGCATGTGTTTAGCTGCATATTCCTTCTTTATGAGTATTTCTGGATCAAAGTAATTTTCTTCTGCAATAAAACCACAAACAATATCTGCATAGCTTTCCGTGGTAAAAGACTGTTAGTGCTGTATTTCCTTGTCCCTGCTCTTTTTTATGATAGTATGATATTGTAATACTTCTTAAAAATATTTCTGTATATTTTATATTATATGTTCATAAATCACCCATGAATTGTTATCCAAACATTTCCTAATAAGGATACATAATTCTTAGATTAACATCTGTCCAGTAATGTTTTGGTTTTGTATCAGCAATATATAACGGTTACAGCAGAAATTGAATCCCAGATGTGTAATTCCTGGTAAAAAACAGTAATCTCTATTCCACGCATATAAAGACTTTCTGCTAGCATGTTCCATCTTTTAAATGTATTGACTATAAGCAGCTTGATGTGCTCAGTATTATGAACTGGTTTATTCAAGGACCCCATATTTTTCTGTTAGTGTATGTGAGTGACTGAAAGAGATAGTGGAAAGTTTTCATGCAGAATACCAGCTGCCCAAGGCCTGTCTGAGATTTAGGTGTTACAGATTTGTAGGGCTGTGCTGGTCAGCTCCAAGTAACCATACAATATCTTATTTTATATGAGAAACCTGTAAACACACACAAACCCACAAAAGAGTTGTGTCCTTTCATATGCAGAAACAAGAACCAGTAGAAAGGAACATTCCCAGTGTAAACATTTGAACATTCACTGAATGGCCAAACTCAAGCCTAGACACCTCAAGAAAGAGAGTCCAAACCCACTTGGCAGCACATGGCTAGACTAAGCGCTCACTTGGGTAAGTTGCATGCCCTTGGCGCCACAAAAGAAAAAATACTGCAGTCCAGTCTGTGAGCAGGCATCCTGTGCATGGCTCTTCCTATACACTTTGCAAAAGTTTCTGAAGCTGAGCTAGAGCAAGGATACTGAGCTGAGTTTCACACAGCACATATATCATGACTGTTGGCAGCTATAAGCCTAAGCTTCACAATATAAAATATGACCTTAAGTAAGTAATAAGCAGCAGATTCTCAAAAAAAAGAAGAAAAAAGAAAAAAAAAAGGAAAACAAAAGAAAAAACAGTTCAAGAACAAATTCAAGTGACTGCTCCAAGGTGCAGGCACAAGGATTTGCATTTTGCACCCATTTTTAAGAATACTAAACTTCAAGGCACATTTGTGAAACAGTTCTGAATGCATTACAGAGCAGTTCTACTTAACTACCTGAAGAGCTACCTGAAGAACAAATTCATCCTTGCTCTGACCTCCCGCTGCTGTCCGTGGGAATTCAGAGCGAAGAATACATGCAGAGGAATCAATGGAAACCTGTGCTGCGGGCCGGAAAGTATCTCCCTGAAAGCATACAGAACAACAGACACAGCTGGAGATGATTTCCTTTTCCAAACAAACATCACAACCTGATCCGGCTTTTTGGGTGCTTTAAGATTCCATTTTCTTCAAGAATTCATCCAAAGTAATATATTAAAGAAAAGATCTTAAAAGCACTGTGACTAAAAGGGCTCTGGGGAAAAAGATGAACTGATTAGACATTTTTGTGTAGTTTGATAATTCGGCAACTCTTATTCTCATATTTTTGGTACGTCTGAAAGTAAAGTATTCATTACTCTATAAATAGCTCACTGGCTACAGAAGCAGGGTAAGAGAACCAAAATTTTTGGTTACTTTGATTTAAAAGAAGTGCTCTTTTCTAGCTCCAACAGGGTATCTGTGTATGTGTCATTTTTTGGAGAAGGTCTAATGACTGTCACTATTTATTCATCTCAGGATTCCTGAAACTGCAATCATAATTAATCACAAGCAGCAATTACACATGCTGTGTAGGTGTTATTTTAAACAAATGCACATGGCTATTTATTTATTTATTTAAGTAATTGGAGGTCACTTTGAGCAGTCAACCTTTCTGGAGCTAAACTGAATATATTCTTAGCTATCCAATCAGAGCAGCACTGTTATTTTTTCTTCTCTAGATCCCTATTGCCTTTCTATGGTAATCATCAGCAGCTGCAAGCAGGGAGCAGCACAGTGCAGGAGTGTTGCTTAGTGAGATGACTAGTCAAGAACTAGTACAGAGGTGTGGGTCCCACAGCAGCCAGGTCTTGTCTTCTCTATTTATCTGCTCTAGTAACTGCAGATGCTAGGAAAAATAAATCTCAGCTCTGGTGTCACTGCCTGCTTTGGCTAGGCCTACACTCCAGTTACCACAGCTGTAATCACACTTATGTAAAATCTATTCCCTTTTTTTTTTTGTCCACACTAATAAACAGCTCACAAAAACATGAAATAGGGCCTAAATCAATATTCCTTGTTTTATACTAAAGCAGGAATTAATCTATGGAAAGACAGCAGGGCTGATTTGGGAAGAATGATAGCTGTTCTAGGAAGCTTTTGAAAGACAATTAACTGATTAATTGATCCACTGTTTTTGCGAAAACTGTGAAACAAATGGCTCCATGGAGCTGCAAAGCATATTTGGAGAACAATGGTAGCAGCTCTGAAGTGAAGCCTTTGTGGCAGAGCTCTCAGAGTTGTGAGTGAGAAGTTGTATCGTCAGCAACAGCTCAAAAATTCAGGCCTCAGAAAGGATTGTTCGTTTTCATAAAGCCAAAGCCACGCACTTTTCAGATTTCCATGTAACTGCTGAAATGATCTTTGTAGTGTAGCTCTTAGGAAAAATTTCAAAGTTGAAGATATCAAATATATTTTCATTTTTTCTTACTGTTTTTGTACATTTTGTTTATAGTAAGAATACTCTTGTCTGTGTAAACTCATGCAAATATTCGGACAACCTTAAAATCTCGTAATTTCTAAGGAGTGGTATGAAGTATAAAAATCTTTTCCTATTTTTCTCTCAATCTAAAACCATGTGCATGAATATATGCACCATCATTGAAGCAGTTGATGGAATTTTCTGAGTTCATTACCAATGTCTTTGTGTGAGGCCACAGCCTGAGGTCTGTGACATCCTTTTATTCCACCTCCAGTTGATCCATCCAATTCACTGCCCCTCTAGAGCTAATCATTTCCAGTCGGATAGGTCAAGTTCTGGCATGACCAGATAGGTGAACTGACCAGCTTCAAGGTGTCATCCATCTCTCTTCTCATTTTTGTTCCTCCCCAAACCTCCTTGATCCCTTCTTTTTCCCCACTTTGGTGCTTCTCCTAAAAAGTCTTGCACAACCCACAAACCTCTTCCCTGCATCTCATAACAAACCTAACACCCGAGGCAGTGCCCCCTCAGTCTGTGCAGTGGCTGGAAAGCCTCTCCCCTTGACTTACAGTGACTGTGTCCTCAACCCTGGGGCTAATGCTCCCCTGGTTTAGTCCCAGTGGGCCAGGCAGAAGCTCATGTTTTTGCATGGTTTACTGGCCCTTTCTTGCCCTTGTGCCTCTGGACTCCTGTCAGTCTGGCTCCTGGGTTTGCTTGGAAATGAGCATATATGGACTGATGGTTCCTATGTGATGGCCTACAAGGAACGACACAAGGCAGTATTCATGGCCTCACAGCTGCAGTTGCTTCTCTGTTCTCTTGTGTGTGTGTGCAGATTGGTGTTTAATCACATAACCTAACATGTACACTGTACAATTAAAAATGACCTGCTTTGGAATACTGGATGGCAATGGAGTAGACAGGAATTTGAAAAAGTTTGTAGAATCCAAAGGCAAAAACATAGCATCTTTATAAGAATTCAGGGTTATTTCTTCAGAAACCACATTAGCATATTTATATTTATAGGACATTGCATATTTACAATAAATTAACAGCAAATGTTAAACAGATAGCATGGAGGCCACAAAGCTACAAAGGTAGTGCCCATCTCTGCATAAGAAAATAAAAGTACCCAACCAGCTGTACTTGTTTTCACCTTTGTAAGACATATATTTGTTTTAGTTTACTGCAGAGAGATTATGTGAGTTCACAATGTCCATTCTTCATCTTCCATCAAAACAGCTTCAAGATTCAAAATACTAAGCAATATATTCTCATAAAGTAAAATAAATTGTGATATTTTATGAAGAGAATTTGGAAAGTAAATCCTAAAGTTTGACAAAATTATATCTGCAGATTTGACCTTTGTATCTCCCTACTTCTTATTCTAAATTTTGATATAATTATAAATACATAATAATTTTAAACAAGTAAATAAATAAATAATAACAATACAACAAAAAATAAAAAGACAGCGTGGTTTCTGATGAAATAAGCCTGATCTTGCAGAATCATAGCTGCTGAGTGCTTTCCCAATGGGCAAAAGCTTGGTAATGCTTGGCAATGCTTTCCCATGTAGTGGGGATACGAGACACTTAATTATGTCTCATGGAAGGAAGGGACTTGAAGTCATTTGGAGGCATGAAAACAAAAAGAATTTAGCTAGACTTCACATATTCTTTCACTTGCCTCAGAAAGACCAGCCAGACATGAAGTTTAATGCAGCTGATGTTTGCTAAGCCTGAAAAAGATGACATTCCACGGCCTCTGCGTTTTTAAGTTCGGGAATATGTTCATGACCAATAGAAGGTCATGACTGACATTGAACAGCTGGGCCTGTTTTGAAAGTTTGTGGTCTGGGAGTAGTAAAGTAAACAGCAGTTCAGAGGAGTTCTACTAAAAAATAAATAGGACATGTTATCCCCAACTTTTGAACAATTAGGAAAAAATGCCATCATGTTTAGCATGGATGTTAATAGCTAGAGTTTTAAAAAATGTCCAGAAGACTCTGATTTGTGGGAACTTGCTTTTGATCCAGGGGAAGAGAAGAATACTCTTCATAGTGGTTAGACTAAATATTCTATGACCTTACTGAAGAGAAAATAACATATTGGTTTTCACTTAAATCGGCTTCCTTTATATATAGCTGATGCTCACAATTCATAGCGCTGAATGTATATTGCAACTAATTATGTCTAAATATCTCTCATGATTAAGTTTAAAGGTTTATTCTGCAACTTTTCCCCTCCTGTTTGCAGCTGAGTACAAAAATGTTTCAAAAATGAAACAGCATGCCTTCCCATTCCAAAGACAGTTTCCTGCTTTCCATTTTTAAGATTTGGCTTAACAATGAGGAGTCGATAATATTTGTCTTGAGGGGACAAAATAAAGCAAAGTGGTCACCTGGGCTTAAATAAACTACCTTTTCAAACAAACTTCTAGAAGTATAAGTGTCTGCAGCCATACTATCCATTTTCAGAGTTCACCTTGCACACTTTTTCTTCTGAATGTTATGGAGATCTCCTGTGGGTTTCTTTCTCTTTCTAGTTGCAGTTCAACCACAGTAGTGTTTTAGTAGTGTTTTAAATATTACATCAGTAATATATATGATAATATTATAATATTAATGATCTAAACCAAATAACAACGTGCAATTTGAAACGATGTAGCCTAATCTTACAATGGACTCTAGGGCACAGATTTTCGATGAGCCAACTTTTATTGCAGGTTGCTTGAGGAATTTGAATGTGTTGTATGTTTTCCCTCTAAACTCCTATAACTACAATTTAGACAAGTAAGAGAACACTTGCACTAGATTCTTTTTATCTTTTTTAAGAGAAAAGAAAGAGAATAAGTATAAAGATCTAATACTGATGCAGTAGAACATGCAGATATTCAAGGCCACTTCTCTGTCTCATGGAGGGATAGAAGAAATGTATTTGCAGGCACAGTTAAATAAAAAATACTCTGAGAGTTTTGATTCCGTTACTGGTTCACTGCTGTGGCCAGACCAGTGATTCAAGAAGAGATAACATACTTTTAATTATTAATTTGTTGTTTCCTATTAACTGGAACAGACAAGTAATTTTCTAATTTTTAGAATCTGAAGTAAAAGATAAGACAGAAGCACTGAGGAAGGAAGGGACCCCTGTAGGCCATCCAGGCCAACCCCACTGGATGTTTTCACCAGTCTTTCTTTTGCTGTTGATATACTTTTAGAAAATCTACTTGTTGCCCTCACCGGATTCAGCTACAGATGAGTTTTGGCTCCCCTGTCTCTCTATAGAGATGCTTCAATCAGAGGCATCTCTACAGTCTTTCTAGGTTACTTGTCTCGCTTCCAACTCTTTTGTGTTCAATCAAGGTAACAGTGAAGCTCACAGAAATACCACTGTTGATATAGCCCTGTGCATCCTAGTCATTTATATCAAATATGTTTCTCTTCACAGTTCCTCCCTGCATTCTTCCAGATGTTACATGAACAGACCTATATAAATGCAAAACTTTTAATTTCTAGAAACTCTAAAAATTATAAATCATACTTGTTCATGGAACTGCAGTTTTTACCAATGTAAAGTGAATTAGTGCAGCTTTTTGTGTATAAAATACGAAATCATTTATACTTCAATGTATGTATTTTACATCTTGACACAGAAAAATATTTTCCAGTTGTTCAGTCACCATACCTTATACTTGTCTGCTGGGTTAACTATCAAAACATCTCTCTTTGGAGAGAAAGGGATCATAAATAAAACCAACAATTTATTTCTCTTCTTGTCTTATTGGAAAATGCACTTTCTGAAGCTTGGATCATGGTTGTAACTTGCTCTTGAACACTTCCCAGTTAGTCAATATCCTTTTTTGATATGTTAACACCACAATTAGTTGAAATAGTCAAGTAGTCATCTACTTACCATTTCCTTGCTGCTCCCGAATATCACATTAGTCCTTTCCAAAAATGCACTGGTGACTTATTTCAGTTTGATATTTTCTTAATATGAGTTCAGTATCCTATATCATGAGAGGCTTTGTCCTTTACCTGCAGTGGAGGATTTGGAAATAGGATGGCTATGGAAAATTCAAGAAAATAATGGAGTGGAATAAAGCTTAAAATGTTTTTCCTCATGCTTTAAAAATACAAATCATCATACGCTGAATCTGATTGGCAGAGTTAGATGAAACACAGATGCAACTGAGACATTTGTATGAAGTGCAGGACAAATCTACAATGTAATATCATTTGAAAATTGAAAATATTTTCTTGACTCAGCTACATTTATTGAACAACAAAACCAAAATCCAACGGACATTGATAAATGAAAGATGATAGTAGATTTTACTGCCTACCAATGTGTCTTGACTGGAGAAGCGTATGATGAGATGACACCTGGAAAAAAAGAAAATTTACCTAGTGCTTTATAATCTTGAAACTCCCATGTGTTTTATAAATATGGTTTACTACATATATTCCATAGGAAAATGGTATTTTTCTATTTTAATAACAGTAAATATCAATCAGATATCTATAAGCACTAAGACACTTTGTGCTGTCCAGACTTTAATGACAAAGTAGTTACTTTTCCGGAGTTTGCAAATTTGCAAGTTTCCGGCTTGCAAGTTGCTTCTAATAACTTTGAGCAAATGCACCAGGTATGAAATAGGTATATTCTGTATCTGTACAGATATAATGCAGAAACCTGCAAGATCATGTTAGCTTTTGAGTTCATTGGGTAAGTAAATGAGTGAGCAAGTGAATGGGAACGAAGATTAAAGCCACGCTCTTTGCAGTTTTTCTCTTCATTTTGAGGCACTAGTATTGCAACAGTTTAAATCTAAGTCTAAGCTTGTAAAGGTGCCAAAAGCTGATATTCAGGAATGTGCTTTAGAACTGCTGAAAGAAAAGAATATAACCCTCTAATGGGACTGTGGTCCCACCACTGTTCTTAAATCAGGTGTGAAAGCATACCCTGGAGGGGGCAAGAGGACACAGGAAAGGGTAGGGGGCCTTAAAATGAACAAGGACTCCAGCTTTCAAATCCTTATCATCACAGAACTGGTTGCTGGTAGAGCAGACACAACGTCATCTTCACAAGAATGCTTTCTTGCGTAAGTATTGTAATTTCCATCTCCTCTTTTGAATTTCAAAACTACTAGAGATTATTAGATTGATTCCAGATGATCAGGAGATAGAACTTATTTACAGCTCTGTTCCATAATACATTGAGTGCAAAACGGTTATGTCATGTTCAGTCAAAATTGTAGCCTTTTTTTTTTTCATTTACTCTTGTAAGTATCTACTTGTTCTAATTTCCATATATTTGTTCAGTGTATGTTCAATATATTTCAAAATTTTTTTGACTAGTTATTTCTGATATAAAGTAGCATCTGGAAAAGTACACTTGTGTTGCTGTTCTCTTCAAGTAGCTTTCAGAAATGAAAACGTCACTTAAGTCATCTGTCCAATTGGGCTATAAATCAGTGGAGATTACACTACAAAAAATATTCTTCCATTGGCAGACACTTGGATGAGATGACCTAATCATTTTTTCCATCTCCAGTATGAAGGTGTCTAAGATTTATTGCAAAGTTAATATAAATTCAAGACTATGGATATTTTTTATGACTTATTGTCAAGACAATGACAAAACAAGGCCAGCTTAAGTACAAATAGCTTTATATTGTCAGAATATTACAATATATCAATCCATTTTATGTCAGAATTTAAATAGGAGGCTGCTGAAATTGAGCTGTTTTCTCATCCCTGTTCTTTTAAAATCTATTAAACTAATTAACTCTATTACACAGAAATAAAGTTCAAAGAATGACTTAAATATAAAATTACATTGTCAGAATGATCTTAAAACAATGTCAGATCATATTGCAGATAGCTAGATAAGGCCTGTATTGTTACAAAGCTACATGCAAAGGAGCTACATTCAAAGAAGATTATAAAAATGAAGAAGAAAATATAGGTGAACTTTTGATACCTTCTTCGAAAGTGTCATCTGAATACTCCTAACTTAATAGCTCCTTCATCCTGAGGACCTAAACTCACTAAGACCTCCCTTTTCACCTAGAAAGCTGCCTGTATTTGCCCTGATCTAAACAGCTAGATGCCTAAATCACCTTAGGATCTAGAAACAATACGGGGAGAGATTAATAGCTTGAGACTTTTCCAGTATCACTAATCAGAATAATAAACCTCTGTTTTAGGTAGATACACTTTTGAGGGCTGCTGAACATTCCTGTAAAAAACATGAATGAAAGGGAGGGAAGCAAATATGCACAGGCATGCACAATCATGAGATGACTTGCAGAAATACTTGTGCTATAATAACAAGGACAAAAGGTTACTGGAGTGATCAGAAAAAAGCTCAGGAACAGAAGAAGATCTCAAAGTGTGAAGGGAACCTCTCAGGGCAGGGAAGTCAGAAGAGATCTCGTCAGGAGTGAGTAGGAAGCCTGGGCAGGAATAGAGAGTTGCAGCAGGCATTGGAACTGAAAAGAAAATCTGGAAACTATTTACTCAAGGTGGGATTAACAATAGCATCTATATTCTAGCAGTGAGTAATTCTACTAGGGGAATTTAGCACTGGGGAAAGATAGTCTACATCTTCAGACCCATCTGTATTTTTCAGAAGAGGTGCATTCTGTGGGCACAAACAACAGTGTCTGCTGTGTCCCCAGCTCAACCTTGCTCTTACTGTACATACAAGTCATGCACTGACTGTGAGTCAGCAGTGATCTGACCTTCCGGGAATCCAGATCTTTTTGGTAGGTCATAGATTAGACCACTGACATTACCCAGGCTACTGTCTCCAGGATATTGGACCAGTTCCTGAGGTCATAGCTTCTCAACCTTCTGACTTAACCAGACTTCCTACTGGCTCTGCCATGCAGCAGGGAAATGTGTTTAGCTGTTGTAACTGTTCATAAGGTAGAGATCTCAAAGGCATGTTCATGTTCTTTGCAGCTGTCAGCAGATGCCACACTTGCGCAATTAATACAATAACCATGATGCTTTTTAGTGGATATATTCTGTAGCTCTTGTTCCTAGGAAGAGTTCTTTTGTGCCAGATTTCTGGAAGACGGTCTAAATAGCCGTTTTGAAAGTCTTTTGATCTGAGAGTCTTTTAATCATACACGTCTTCTAAGGCCTGAGTCCACTCAACAATACCTACTAGATGACATAAATATTGCCCAGCTAAATCACAGCAGCTAGACCACTGTCCACAGATCTCATCCAGCTCTAACTTTATTTGTAGTATTCTATCACTTTACCTTCTTTCTCACACAAAATTGATCATTTGTCTTTGTCTAACTTGATTTGACATCTTGATGTCATCAACAGAGTCACTGTAGTCAAGGGACATCCTAAGCATAGTCAGAGAATCAGAGAATCACAGAATCTACAAGGTTGGAAGGGACCTCTAGAGATCATCTGGTCCAACCTTCCTGCTCCAGCAGGCACAC
>JAUBOD010000810.1:2711941-2723740 GCA_032353885.1 Nothura maculosa
TCTCCTCTCCTCTCCTCTCCTCTCCTCTCCTCTCCTCTCCTCTCTCCTTTTATTTTACAGAATCACAGAATCACAGAATCACAGAACTTACTTTACACAGAACTTCTATTACCTTAGAATAGAAGAGGGTTCCCTTCCTTGCTCTGGCTTCCCATTTGTCCATGTCAATAGTCTCATTGGAAGACACTCCTGGAAGATTTTTAGACTATTGTAATAGGCCTTCATTCAGTCTGCCTCCCATAAAGGAAATTCTTTCATGAAATCAAGCAGATACCAAAAAGACACAAAGAAAAAGGTTTATGAAGCAACTTTCAACGTTCCCAAACTGTTCACAGAAATGCACTCTACTGTGCATTCAAAATCCTCTGCTAATAGGCCTTTGAAAATGGACCCTAAGCCTTATAATTAGGGATATAGGGATTACAGAAGGGAAAATGTAGTTTTCTGATCTGATAGTTTTGCTTGAGCTGCTGAGGAAGGACATTCCCTGTGCACTCTAGCAACTTCTAGCTGGGATTAGGTGATATTTATCAAACAAGATGGCACTGACTAACCTGAAGGGAATATGATAAAACCTCTGCCTAACAGATTTAGGTTCCAGCACTGCAGCAGGGCTTGGAAACTCCTTTGTTGTTTGCATCTACTGAGTTGCATCTACAGGTGTTCCCTTAATACTTTATGAAATTATGCCTCTGTGGGAAAAAGTAATACTTATAAGAAATATTAAGAAAAATCTGCTTGCACTTGGTATCTATCTTTTTCACAATTCACAGAAATACTCATCTTGCACACTTGAAGTTATGTGAAAGAAGTGGAGAATATGAAGACTAGCAATTGTAATTTTTTAAGTTGTTTTGGGTTTAACTACACACCCATTATGTTCTTTTATGAACCCATAATGATATCTTGCCCTGCTTGGTACAATTACAAATGAGAGAGAGAGACACCTTAGATTAGTCTTAGTCTGTGGGACCTAGAAATATCTTCACTTTTCCAAATGTAATTTATGCATATGAACATTAGGACCCTGATTTAAATTCAGCTCTCTTTATTGACAAGACAGAGGCAACTATTTTAGAGAGATTCATCCCATTCTAACATCCAAAGACACCTGCTTCTTTGGTAGTGATATTTTTCAAGGTTAAAGACTATGATGAAGTCTTCTATCAACATTCTTTTCTTGAGATTTGATAACTCCATTTCCTTCAATCTTTCCTCATATATATTCTATTGAATCTATTTGGTTTATGGCTAGAGGAGCATAACATTTCAGCTGAGGAATATATCAATATATCAATATGTTCTGCTGAGTAAAACAGAAGGTTTATGCCATATGTCTTACTGATGACTCCTGCTCAAGTAACACATAATATTGTTTACCCTTTTTGTAACAAAATGACACCATTAACTCATGTTTAGATAGTGCCTGTGTAGACTGCTAAGTCAGTTGCTCTCAATGCAGTTGTTTGTTGATACATAAGTAGAAACTTGTTTTTATTAAATTGCTTATTTTTATTAAATGTTTCCAGACTGTATCTTCAATTTGTGGGGAGAATTTGGAGTTCTATTCCTCTTACCTAATGTTCTTTTAGCCATTGTTTTGCTAAATTCAAACAGAATTACAGAATAATATTTGATTATTTTTAAAATGAAAAGTGCATATTATTCACAGTAATGTCTGCTAAATGGAAGAGATTAATATTGCTTAAGGTTTCTGAGTGATATTTTTTTGATCATATTAGAACAATGTTCCTCATTAGATACTAGAAAATGGCTGTGAATTTTGTTCCAGAAAGCACTTTTCTATGAATGCTCTTTTTAAATATGTATTTTTCATGGTTTCTTATTACAGAAAAAGAGTACTCTCTCCCTATAAAGGAACTGGCTACCTCACACTTCTTTATTTCCTTTTTTTTTTAGCACCCTCAAATCCATCTGACTTGGGAGAGCTATTTACTCTCTTTCTTTTCCTCCTGTATGAAGAATTGTGCAAATCACTAAACAATTAGACCACCAAGTTACACCCTGCAGACATTTATTTTTAAGGACTTTTTTTTAAATCAGTGGAAGACAAAGATGTATTGTATTTGGCACATGCAGAGACAATGAAAATATTATTTCCTTCAGAGTAGATTTCCTGTATTTCAGTACAATCTTGCTTTCCATTAACTGCATAATTTTAAGAAAATAAATGAACAAATATTCCATGATAACATGATAGGTAAAATATACTTGAAAATAAACTAGAGTTCATGTAAATGAACTTAAGGAGGGAAACTGATATTCATCCTCTATTTGACATTTGTGAATTGTGCAGCATTTGTTGTTGCAAAAGCTTGGTTGCCGTATGATATTAGTTTTGTTTATAAAATGTTCTGAGACACCTTATATGAACATTTCTGAACAAAATTACACTGCCCTGAAGTGAAACAGAATTAGACATTCATTTTTAACTTTTTAAACAGATAACAATCAGAAGAACCCTCGTAATAAAGCAGAACACTCTGTAAACAATTCTTGTAACATCTGCAATATCTGATTAAATCATTTTGGATGTTTTTAGCATGTCTTCTAGAGGCAGCACAGAGTATTCCTCCATATTTGAAAAACACAATCTTAGCCAATTTTGACACGCGTAACTCCCAAGAACTATCTTGTTTCTTTCAGAGAACTCTGTAAGAGCATGGCAAATTGCAGCTTATGTTCAGATCTAATAGTTAAGGATCTTTTCCTTCATATCAGATGATTGTGGAAGCATGTTGCCACAGTAGAGATAAAAAGTAGATATTTGTGATTTTGTGCTTAGGTGCACTAATTGTCATAACCACTTCATAATTTTGAAATTCCAGTTACAGTGAAGTGAATATTCTCTTGAAACAATCTCCCCAGTATTAATTTTGCATAGATTGCATACTCATGTATAAATTTTGGAGAAATAATATGGCTTCTATGAGACAAAGAAATATTTTCTTTGATCATGTCTTAAACTGAGGTTCGTGCCTCTTTTTCAAATAAAAGTTCTTTCCTCTGTGACAATATGTCTGTCTAAATTCCTTCTTCATCCTATCATATATGGGCTTTTCTTTGTTAGGAAAGTTGTCTGAAAAGACTGATCTAGACTACTTATAACTTCTTTGTTTCCTGACAAAATGCCAGCACTTTTAATGTTATAGTTAGGTTAGCTAATCAAGACATTCGGAAATATTGGCCAAACTTATACTAGTAAATAAACCAGAGCCAAGAACAGTCCTCTTCCTCAAGGCTATTTGGCACAGTATGGTCATAGTCCTACTCTTAAACCATCTTACCCTACAAACCAGGTGGCTACAGCCAGGTGTTTATTGAGAACGAACCCTGGCCCAAAACAGATCCCCAGCTGTGGCCAGTAATCTTCTGGGAGAGTAGTGGTTTGTCTGGCCAAAACCATGCAGGCAGCCATGTAGAAGATCAAGTTCCTGTGTCTGTAAATATTCCTTGGCACCATTCATTTTACATGTATAAGCGTAGCTGTATTGTCTAACCTGAATTCACTAATAAATAGGGCCATTAAGACTACAAAAGTTATTTTATATTCTTCTTTTAGATTTAGTATTTAGATGATAGGAATTTACAAACACATTAAAAAATCTATTACAAATAGTTTATTTATATACAAATGTAAAAAAGGTTTTTATAAAAACAGATTTTTTTTGTAATAACAGATTATTGCAACTGTATATAAAGGCTAAAATTGTTGCTGTTGTTGTGGTGGTCTTGTTTTTGTTCATATTTGCTACATGTAGACTGCAAAATGTTGACTTATAAAAAGATTGGAATTGTGATCCAATGCTTAAATATCTTCTGAATTGCTGTAACTTTCTGGTCACATAGGAAAAAATAACTCTTACATCAGTCTTCAATGTTTTCAATAATATATTGCAATTTATTTCAGTAAAATATTTATTCACAGTAAGTTATTTATTCACAGTAAGATATCAAAGCAAATTACTATGAAAATTTTTCTTGAGCATTTAAAATACATTTGGAAATTTAGTTAATGATGATCCACCAGCATTTTTATTTATTAAGAAAAAAAAACTTCTAGGTATAACCTGCTGATCATCCTTTCTTACCAGGGGAGAAAAAAATAGTTATAAAATAAAGATGTTTAATTGACACTGGTGAGCTGATTAGTATGGCAAATAATGGATTACTTGAGAAAAGTTGTTTCTGAATTCATAGTTCCTATAAAACTCAAATATGTTCAAGCTACTATACAGTTTATTTTTCCCAAAGATGGAAATTGACTTGCTGCATACCCTTTAATTGATTAATAGAATGCTGAATGTTATTTCCATTAATTTTCAAGATTTATCATCAATATTTATGATTGATATTTATCATCGATAAAAATAATTGTCAGAGGAAAATTCTAATAATTTTAAGAATATAGCAATGTTTGAATTTCTGAAAGTTTCTTAATTTCAACTAGTATGAATATAGATTGTTGGTGTATTTCATATATCCATTACAAATAAATCTTTTGAAACATGAAATAATATTGAACTTTTTATGTGAAAATGCTTCTCTGTTCATGTAATATGAATCCACATGTAACAGACTCAGAGAAAGGGGATAAGTATTTGAAATAAGAGAGATTTTAGTCTTGTTTGTGCTGAAATGACATAGTAGAAGACAGAACATATTGAAAAAAATAGCTTTTAAGTTAATCTCTCATCTAACCTTTTAAGTGTTACATTTTTTCAGTACTTAAATTAGTTATCATTGACAACTCTAAGCTAATATGCAGCTGACTTTCGTAAGTTTGGCTAGACATTGACAATGATCTTGGAAAGTTTGAGGATCACAGAAGCAGCCTAGGAGATGCCATAAGACCAATTAGTCAAGAACTCTACACTGATGGGTAACAAACAGGTATTCAGCAATCCTGTCAAAAATCTCCAAAGATTTTTGTAAGTAATCTTTTCTTTTTTTACTTATATTTTTTTCTTCACGTTCAACAAGATCTTTTTTTTTCTCTTGCTTTTGATTTTGAATAAGAAAAGTTGATTTGCCATGGAAAACAGATGTTTACTATCCTATTAATGGCAATTGTTATGTACTGGAAAAAAGTTATTGGGATTTCTTTCTGTCTTTGTAGACTAATCAAATATAATTTCTTCATTAGTCATGTTCCAAGTTGCCTACCTTTTCCTTCAAGGATTATGCCTTTTCTCTGCAGCATTCATTAGCATCTTGCATTAGAGTTTCTGATAATACAAACCAGAAACGTATCACTTTTAATTGTTTTCCTTTTTTGTCCCCCCAAAATTATTGTATTGCTGCTTTATATTTACTTTGTGCTCCATTAAAGCTTCCAGATATTGCTCCACCATTTTCCTTTTTTTTTCGTAAAGCAGGTAATTTTTCCATCCTACATCTGTTTTATCAGTCTTTGCAATTCATTTCTCCATTTCATCATCATTTTGAATTATAATGAGCTGGTAAATATTCCCAGATTGGGGCATCTATCCATTTTATCAGTATAATTTATATCCCAAATCTAAGCTATTAACTGTCTGAACTGGGTACCAACATATAAAAGAATCAGAACAATAGATGTTGGAGGGGACCTTTAGAGATCACCTAGTGCAAATCCTCTGCTCAAGCAGATTCACCCAGAACAGACTGACCAGGACCTTGTCCAGACAGCATTTGAGTATCTCCAAGGATGAAGACTCCACATTGTCTCTGGGCAACCTATTCCAATGCTCTCTTATCCTTACAATAAGAAGGTTTCTCCTTGAATACAAAAGGAAATTCCTGTGCCTCAGTTTCTGCCTGTTGTCTCTTGAATTGTCTCTGGGTACCACTGAGAAGAGTCTGGCCCCATCCTCTTTACATCCTCCCTTCAGATATGTATATTCATTGGTGAAATCTGTCCTTGGTCTTCTCTCTAGTCTCAAATCTTTGAGAAACTTTAAAGTAAATAGTCTCCTTTGATTTCCATTCCTTAGCCTTCTTAAGAGAACATCAAGCAAGAGATTTTCAAAGATTTTGTGAAAGTCAAGTTGCAAAGAGGGAAGAGTAGTTAGGAATTTACTTTGTGAATCCTTAATGAAACTTTAAGTGATCAGCACCTGATGAATACCTGATGGATAATTACATATTGCAGGACATATAAAGAATAATTATGATTATGGATATGTGCATTGAAAAAAAGTCTCATGAACCAGCTTTGAGAGTCACAAGAGAAAACTGGCCTGTCAAGTTGAGTACTTCTGCACAATATGTCCTACCTATTGCTGTCTCATAAACTGAAAATAGGGGAGTAGGAGACAGCAGTGTAACATTTGTTTTATTATGATGTGTACATTTTCATTGCTTGGTGGGCATCCTATATTAATGAAGGTCTCCCAAATAAGGGAAAACTTTCAAGAACACTCTATTTGGTGATCCCTTGGTGCATGGTGTTTCCCAGGTTATGATAATCTCTCCATCATCTGCTCTTTCAGGCCTGCCAAATAAATCAGTGATAAACTGAAAACTAGAGTAGAAGTGCTCAGTTGTTCTGTTTGCATTATGCAGCCTCAAGCTACATGACCTTTTCACATAGCCTTTGAATCCATAACTGAGTAGCACTGTTGCCCTTGTTTTCCCTGTGCCATTTTACAGATGAAAATGAAGGCAGAAAATCTTGGCTTCATTTATTTGAACAATCAGTTGTTCATTTTCAATTAGTTCAATATTTTTGAACATTACCTCTAAATGTAATCCTTCCATGTATTCTGGGGGGACTCCAGTCATTTGCACTTTGCTTCTGTACCATAAACTTGATACTCCGTGTTAACTAGAATAGGAGAAGTTCTGAAAGAGCAAACAGGAAATCAAAAGCAAGTTATATATGCTCTTGAGACTTAATCTATGCTGTTTGACTTTGACTGAGAAGCTGGCCTCAAGCCACTGTGCAGTTTTATAGCTGTATTATGCTTCCATTTTGTACCCAAAGGAAATACATAACATTTTAAGAGTATATTATCCTTTTCCAAGCACACTGTTCCCTTTGAGATGGCAGTTTTTTGCCTCTTATGTGAAGATTTTTTAACCTTACAACATCAGTGAAGATGTAAGAATCATGTTCCCACTTTCCTATTGTGTACTTTAGAAGTTACCATCTGGAAGAGAAAGAAGCTGCCGTTAAGGGCAAGTCCTTTAACAGACATGATGAGGGGAGGGGGTGAGAAAAGTGGCTTCAAGTTAACGTTCTGCTTCCAAAGCTGAAAGCCAAAACTACTCCTGGCATGCCTTAGAGCAGCCTGGGGGATGCAATAAATAATCCTGGCTTTATGCCTGTCAGTGACTCATGTAAGCATTCTTATCACAAAGGGACTCCAGCAAAAGCTGAGAATCAGACCTTACTTGTGTATCTGTTTGAGTAATAGTAGAAGGGAAAGAAGTAATTCTTCATCTTCTTTTTCTATAGATAAATGTTTATCTTGTTCTTTAATGAAATTCCTTCCATGGGAAGGAATTAAGTGTCAGCTATTCTTAAAATATCTTTGGAGTTGTAAATAACTTACATATGCAAGTCAGAAGATAAAAATAAGAAAGCTCAGTAAAACATGTTGCTTTGGGAAGGAAAGAGTGTGGTCTTATTCTAAATGGGGACAGTTAAATGCTCAGCTAAAACGCTTAAAATGTCTTCATTTTCAAAAATGTTGGATATTGCCATCCATAAGGAATGGGAGTTGAAAAAAATGTGCAACTCTGCTATACATATATAATAATTTGAGTTATCATGGTGAGTTTGAAAGATCTGATGGAGTTAAGAAAAATTAGGAATATATACAGAACAATTTAGCCTGTTCCCATAACTACTAATCAGAAGCAAGGCGGAATGATATTTCTTGAGCAGATGGCTTCCAAAACTGACAGGTGAGCTCTAGATTTTATCAACTGTATATTGAATAAAATATTTTCTAATATTTGCCCACTAGGTAACTCAGAGGTTTTCTATATAGCTCAAACATGGTGGCTTGTTGTGACATTGTTAATCATGTTTAGTTCATACCTAAAATCCAACAATTTGTTTTTTAAAAACCCAAAAACCTGAAATGAATGTTCTTCTCTTGCCTATTGCCATGGTAAAGAAGAAGAGAAGAGGCAATACAGCCTCCCCCGAAGTGACTAATGTGGTAAAGAAGGTTGGGCATGGCTCAGCTCAAAGCCTGCATTGTGTTTTGCTCTTCATATCAAAAATATGTAGCTAATTTGAATAATAATCTTTGAAACTTCCTCTAGTACTTGAGAATCTCTCAAACCTGTAAGCACTTTTCTGCTATTGTAAAAATTTCTCAGGCACCAAAAAAAATCTTGTGAGTATGCCTTATAAGGCCTATGGTAATTGCTTCAAGTGGCCATGAGATTAATTAATACTGAGATGATGCTACATATGTCCAAAGAGATGTTCTTCCTGGGCTCTGTCTTCCACCTTTGAAAAATATTATACATCCATCCTTGATTTTAGAAAGAAAGGGCTTGGGTACTCATGAATAAAAGGATGGGTTATTCAGAATACTGCTTGCACGTATAGTTCCTCAGGGTCTCTATGTTTGGAGATTAGAGTCAAATCTGTAAATAATCATGGACTGAATTCAGTGATTAATCCTGCTTTGAGGATGAAGGCGTTCTGAGAGTCCTTCACACCTAAATGAGTCTGTTTTATGCAGAAGACATTGAGTTGTATGTCCTAAGAGGTTGTGATGGAAGATATATTGTGTTCATACAGCTATATTGGCTAAAACTGGCTGCTCCTATCTCAGCATGATGTTTTTTTGCGGACTTCATTCTTGAATACTCTACTCTTTTTTCTTCTTTTTTTTAAGATAGCAAACAGATGTACTTTATGAGAAAAACTTAATTAAACCAAGCAACATAAGAATTTTCACTGTGAGACTCAAGAATAGAGGGCTCATTAATGTGGTCTGCATTAACTTGTAAAAAATACTAACTCCATGGTTAATAATTAGTTTTTTTTATGAATGCTTTGTGGTAGGGATGATATCACTAAAATTAATTTTGGGTGAATCATTCAGGAAGATGGGCCAACATATGCCTTCTTTTTGTTCATAAATCCTATTTAACAGTATGTTATCTGCATTATTTACCTCGGGATATTTATATGGTTGAACATTTGTTTTCTGCAACTGCCTTGGTATCTTCCCATCTTACTTAGAGATTTTATCTTTAGAGCAAGAGAGATGACTATCTTGAGGTCATCATACTAGAGAAGAGGAAGTGAAGAAAAAAGGTAGATTACATGGCCGTGCTCTCGTATATGATTGAACAGGAAACATTTTCTTGATCACTGCATACCCACTCAAATAAGGGAGTGGGAGCCATCATACTATGAGTTGGAACCAGCTTGTAGTCTGCCTATCTAATATCCTGTTTCTGATGGTAAGTTATACCAACTGCTTCAAACTAAGTGGAAAACTGAAAATAAATTTAGATGTATAGAAGATTTTACTAGAAAAGTTTAATCTTAATACCTATGAGTTACAGCATTGTTTACTCCATTTAACAGATTTTTAGATAAAGATAACTACAGTAACTCTGGATGCTTTGGAAATCTGTACATTCTTTCTTTTCAAAAGAGGACTCACAAGAGGATCCTAAAACCGAAGACAGAACGTTCCATCTCTCAGTCTAATGAAAAACAACACTATAATTCTTTAGTTATATACAGAACAACTTACCCACCACACACTAATTTCAAGATGCCTTTCATATTACCCTATGCAATTTTAATGCAGCTATTTATAATTTTGTCTTCTTTTGATTGTGCATTTCTCCTTCATCTAAATAATTACACTAAGGTGGAACCACAACACATGTGCATACATATATACATGCACATACACACCCTTTCCTAAAGAATAAATTTGCTGATCTTCCTGTAGGTATGGAAAATTATCTGCTAAATATTGTATGTGGTCCAAGAGAAATGACTGAAAAGCATTTTAACCATTGCTTTTTCAGCTTCTGAATAATCTTTATTCTACATACCACTAGAACTTGCAGTCATGCTCTGGTGCCTCATCACAGAGTCATAGAAACACAGAGAGTGGAAGGGCCGCTGGAGATCATCTAGTCCAACTTCCCTGCTGAAGCAATGACAGCTAAAGCACATTGCACAGGATCACGATCAGGTGAGCTTTGAATATTTCCAGAGGACATTCCACAGTCTCTCTTGGCAACCCTTTCCAGTGTTCTCTCATCCTCACAGTCGAGAAAATTTTCTTCATATTCAGATGGACCTTCCAGTGTTTCAGTTTGTGGCTGTTCACTCTCTTCCTATCCTTGGCCACCACTAAAAATAGTCTGTCCTCAACTTCTTGACACTCTCCATTAAGAGATGCTCTTCTCTAGACTAAACAGGCCCAGCTTTCCGAGCTTCTTCCCTAATCAGCTTTGTAGCTCTATGCTGGACTCTCTCTAGTAGTTCCATGTCTCAGGTCAGCCTTGTGCTTAGAACTGACCTCAGCAGGGCTGAGTAGAGAAGAGGATCACCTCTTCTAATGAAGCTCAGGACACCATTGGCATTCTTGGCCAAAAGTGCACATTGCTGATTCATGTTTATTAGCTACCAGGACTTCTAGGTCCTTTCCTTTAGAGTTGCTTTCCAGCAGGTCAACTTTCAGACTGTATTGGTGCATGGGATTATTCCCTCCTAGGTGCAGCACTCTGTGCTTCCATTTGTTGCTTCATGAGGGTCCTGTCTGCCCATCTCTCCAGCCTCTCCAGGTCCCTCTAAATGGCAAAATGGCAGCACAGTCCCTTGGTGTATCAGCTGCTTCTACTAGTGTTGCCTTATCAGCAAGTTCACTGAGGGCAAACTCCGACCCTTCATCCAGGTCATGGATGAATAAGTGAACAGGGCTAGGCTCAGTACTGAATGATCCCTGGTGAACATCACTAGTTACAGGCCTCCAACTAGACTCTGGATCACAATGCTCTGAGCTTTGCCATTCTCAGCCAATTCTTAATCTCACTATCCACTCATCTAATCCACACTTCTTTGTTTCTTAAATTCCTTTAATATAAGAAATGTTATGCCAATTAGTCACTATCCTCTAATTGCTTCCTTCAATAAATTAAGTTGATGAGTCAAAAAATCAGGTAAGGGAATCAAACTGTAGGGCAAAGAGTATTTCAAAAACGCTTTGAAAGATAGAATATTGGGAAAAAATGAGATATTGTTCAGACTTGAAAAACCTGCTGCAAAATACCTTCAGCCTAATGATTTTTCCATTTAATTCTGCCTTTGTTAAAGAGATTGTGACATCTCTAGCTTCAGGCAACAGCTTCTGGGAAAGGCAAGACTGACACAATTACACTCATGACTAGTGCTTGTTAATTCCTGACCTCAAGTTATTGGCATATATCTGCACTAATAGATGGAGCCTGGCATGCGCAATGCATTATTTATCTTCTCTAAGGACTTTCTATTAAGTCTTTATGATGAACAAATCTGATAAGTGCCAAATGAGATAGCAAACGATACTGATTTGAAATCACACTCTGATGGAAAAAAATGGTTTCAGAACTCAGAGAAATATAGTAGTATATTACCTTTCCTATTAACACTACCAATGTTTCTCTGATATATAGAATGTTTTTAACACAAATACAACTATGATATAGCAATAAATTTTCTGTTGTAAAATTACCCTGACAGCAGCAGACACAGCCTGCGTGAACTGAGTGCCTCCTACTCCTATCCTTTGCTCTCACTTTCCTGAATTGTTCTGAAACCTG
>JAUBOD010000810.1:2751421-2792907 GCA_032353885.1 Nothura maculosa
AGAATCTACAAGGTTGGAAGGGACCTCTAGAGATCATCTGGTCCAATCTTCCCACTCCAGCAGGCACACCTAGAGCAGAGTGGCATCCAGGCGGGCTTTATTTTATTTTATTTTATTATTCTTGCAGCCCATGGCATCATCTACTGTCATTCTTTGACATGGAGGGATAAATTTAATATTTCTCACCAAAATTTGGAGGATAAATTATTTTGTCATTGTAAATCCCAATGACTTTACACTGTATTTCTAAATTTCTCTAAGGCCAATAATTATAAAACAAAGAAATGAGACTGCCCTATCTGAGGATCAAACAATCACCTTCTGCCAGTAAAAGTAAAACAAACAAACAAACAATAGATTAGATTTCTAAACTAATGTCAAGATTTTTTAAGGATTAATTTTCTAAGAAGTTTCACACTGAAAATATTAAAATGCTGTAGTGTGAAAAGGAATGGGATTAAGAGTTATTTTTTCTCCTGATACTTTCTGAGTTAGGAATAGACTGCTTATTCCAAATATAAGGATACCAAGAAAAATCATTGCACCTAAATCCATTTGAAACTTCATTTCACACCATATGCATTTCCCTTGAAATATCTGACATATTTTGATTAGGTATATTCAAAGACTCTGAGAAACAATGTTCTGAGTACACAATATATCCTAATTTCTAAATAGAAGCTATCCAGAGAGTTCTGACAGATTCTAAATTGAGAATTCATTTTTTAAGGATTATCTGCTTCTTCCACTGCTCAGAATTATTGTATTTTCATACTAATATATTATGCAGTGTATATAGATGTGTGGACAGGGGCAGAATGGAGAGAATGAGGACAGAATAAATAAAGTCATCTTGATCTTCCTTTCACTGAAAAAAAATTACTTACCTGGAACCCAGACTACTCTTTCTAATTTTATTGTTCTATTGACGTCAATGGAAATTCCAAATGCAGAATAAAGGCAGAATATAGCATATTGTCATTTTAGAGTGCAGCAAAGTATAAAAGTCATTTGTGAAATACTTCTAGCTGAAATCTTGGCAAAATATCTCTTAGCTGATAAATTTTCACAAACATGAAATTGGGATTTACCCAAATTGGTGAATAGAATTCATTACAAAATAATATAAGCATGTATTTATAAAGTTTTAATAAAATCTACTGTCTTGTAGATTTTGTGAAAGGCAGCCAGGAATTGTTATACGAAAAGTGCGTGTTATCCCTGCTAATTATATCACTAGTTTACTTTTTAATGTGTTGTATATTAAATATTTTGTTTATAAGGTGATTTTCCAAAATAAAAAATAAAAGGTCAAGTTGCCTCATATAAACAACACAAGAAGATAAAACAAATAGACACAGCATATACTAAATTATAGCAACAAATGATGTTAGCATTCATTAATCAGTTGAAGCAATGTTATCTGATTGCTATGCCAGTTCATATGTCTATGTCTTATAACATGAAAAATATGAAATGGGAGAGGAAAATCATTTATATTTGTCTATTTTCAGCCAATTTCTATTCAAGATCCAGAATGAAGGAAGATTTTGATCTTACTGTGACCCAGACTGAGAGTACACATAAGCTAGTTTCTTGGAAGTTCTTTTCAATAGCCCTTTTGGTATGTAGCAGAAGGAAAACAAATGAAAATATTGAACTGCAATTTTTGACTCATTTCCTTTACTGCAACAGTCCCTTTACTGCTTAGTGACGCACTGTCTCTATCATAAAAGTCCATAGCCTCCTCATAATCCTACTATGAAGACATGGTAAATGTAGCTACATCCAGAATTCCAGATAGCTGACAATTCACTTAAAATGGCTTCAGGATCTAGGTAAGTAACACTACCATTGTCCTAGGCTCCTGCAAAGGGAGAAACCTTTGTGGATATATCCAGGAGTTGGTGAAGATACTTATTCATGCGGAAATAAAAAGCAAAAATATCCCATGATTTCTGACCAATTAGAAGGCTCAAACCTGATGACTGATCTATCAAAACCAAGTGCATTTTCAGTGCAAAAAGAGACATAACTAAGCTAAACATTAAGTGAAACTATTTGTACTTTTTACCAAATTAACACTAGTTCATGTAAGAGTGGGCCTGCAAATGCATGTATGCTGTTGCTGACAATTTTTACTAGCTCTTCTCCTCTTGGATGACTTGTTGTGTAGTAGGCTGAAAGTGGCTCCTCACTGCACCTCATTCAGCATTTCGATAACAATGATCAGGACTATAGAGTGAAGAGCACACAGGGAAATTCAAATTTTAAATACATTTACTGTGTATTTGGATGAAGTGAGGCTACTGTTGAGGGGAAGACTTGGCTAAGAGAAAATCACAGATGCATGAGTGTTGCAGTTGGGATGTCAGCCCTTGTCTGGAATTGAAACTGGTGGCAAATACTGCAAATGAGAGAAAACAGCGCAGCCACAGAACCACAGAATGATAGTGAATCACTGTCTCAACAGTGTCCAATCTGCTCTAGTCAACCCTGTTCTGAGCAGTAGGGTTGAACTAGATGGTATCCAGAACATCCTCCAACAACTTTCTGATTCTATGATCATAATAAATTGTGATAAATTATTCTCATACATATTGATTAGCTGTGATTAGTAAGGCACATGCAAAATTATATCATTTATGGGCGTGTATATATCTTTGTGTTTTGTGCTAGTATTGAGTTTGTGGACCTGAAAAGATCCTAGTCCCATTCATCTCCTGCCTGGTTACCATGGAACAGATATCCATAGAAAAGCAAATGGAGTCACTGCATCAAAAGATGGAGTTGCAGAAAGGGCTAAATGGGGCCCAAAGTAGAGCCTCTCAGGGCTCTGCTGTGTCTAGGGGTGTTAGGTGGAGCCTTGTCTTTGCAGCTCACAAGCCAAAGGATATTAAATGCTTTGATACTGAGATAGCTTCATGTATGTGTGGAAGTAGGCCAGCCTCTCCATTCACACTGGGCATGAGGCCCTCCTTCCTTCCCAAAATTTGATGATGATAGAAACAACGAGACAATATATAAATGCCAGAAGATTTTTTGTCCAAATCCAAAGAGAAATTAACTCAATCTGACTGTCTCCTGGCTGTATCTCATTAAAAGTAAGTGGTATTGTACACTCAGAAAAGTTAGACAATGTCAAAATTTAATTACAATTTAGTGGGAATGGAACTACATGTGTAAGTAAGTTGCACAATTTTCAGGGAAACTCAAATTTTGGATACTTTGTAAATAAGTACTGGGTGATCTTTGGCAGTTACTGTGGAAAGAGAAACGCATAACAAAATGGAAAATATAGCCTATGTCAACCATGTATAAAGGTACAGCATTTAATGGGAAGATATGCTGGAAGAGATAATTATACTGAACTGATGTTTCTAGCCACAAGTGTGAACTTTCTCCAAAACACTGCAATGGCTGCAAGACCCCGAAGCCTCAGCATTCCTTTGTTGTTTAGTAAATCACTGTGAAATCTATTGCATAACATGCCCTTCATCCTTTTCTAGTGGTTTGTCCTGACAATGAGTAAGGCTCTGTGGTTCTATCTAATTTTAAATGGTAGCTATACCATGACATGCTAGAAAGTATAAAACAACAACCCTTTGAAAAATCAGTAATCTTCTCATGTCAACATATGTAAGTCCTCTTGCAAAGCCCCATACCTATATAAAAAAAAAACAAACAATTGTGATGGCATCAATACAACAATAGAAAAACTATTCAAAACACATCATTAAGAAAAACACTTAAGAAAACTTCAAGGTCAATTAAATAGCATTTCAGTAATTCTATCTGATCCCTGGTAATGGCATTAAAATAAAATAAGCAGGCAACCATGACAAAGGAAGTATGAGTCAATGATTCCTAAGTTAATCAAAGATAAACAAAGCAGACGATTAAAGAAACCAGATGCATGATTATATTTTCCATATTAGGGAATTACTGTAGTTTTATAGTACCTTCAGAGATACTCTAATGCTAATAATACACATATCACAAAAAAAATGAGAGAGAGGAATCTTAATTAGGCCATATGTTCAATTTTCCATTTAGTTGTCTTAGTCAATTAGGTCTGTAACACCTCTTTTGTTCAGAGGTGCATTTTACTTTTCCTTGTGAAACAGAGACCAAAGAATAAATGAAGAATGTGTAAATTCAGATGGACTAGAGCACACCAAGCTGTACAGGGAATACTCTTTGGATTAGTCTTCTGATGTGCTACTGGTTTTGTACTTCATGCTTCCTAATGCCTAAATTCTATTCTTCCAAAAGTCAACTAAAGAACCACGACTGTCTCATTCCTAGTTCAATCAGATGAGAGAAGTAAAGACTTCTCAATTTACATCAGCTCAAAATCACAAGAAAGAAATAATGTAATAATGTAAGATGTGCCTGTGCATGACTTTCTTGCGGGTTGGTTTTTTTTTCAATGAAACAGGAAGGAGAGGTTGGGATATGCCAAAAAAAAAAAAAAGAAAAAAAAAGAAAAAGAGAGAGAGAGAGAGAGAAGAAGATACAGTATGCTTTAGTTTGGAAATGGAATATTCTTGATTTTTCAGGCTTTTTGCAGCCACTAACTTTTTAGTGACCTTGAATGTACCTTTGTATCTTCTGCCCTGGTTACCTATCTGTGGCTGACTGTATTTCTTTTGTCTGTTTTCATGGGCTGCTCCTTTTTGAAAAATGCTTTGAATGGCTAAATATCAAAATGTGATACTCAGCTTGAAGTGATGAGTAACTTGAAACAATTATTCACCTTTAAAAGAATAATATCAGACAGGACATTAAAGGCACTGAAGAGAACTAAATTTTTCATTTGCTGTCTCTTCCAAAACAAAAATATTTTGAGGGTTTTTTTTAATGCAAGTAGAATAAGAATGCAAGTTGCAGTTAGAAGCAACTAATTTAGTTACTCTATAGTAAATGATACTCTGTAAAAGGATATTTCTTAATTTGCCTAAGGCAGAAAAAACCTTGAAAATATAATATTATTAGAAAATTAGCCAACTGATAATTGTTTGGTGTGATGGTTTTAAATAAATCTGCATGAAATTATGAGAGGGAAACATTCCACTAATTAAGTGGGTGAGAAGACAAATATATAAATAAGGTTAACTTAAGAATGATGTGGAACCTGAGAATCTTCTGAAGAGACACTTACACAGCATCTGGCTCAATTGCCTTATAGATAATATTTTGGTTAGAGCTGTCTGCTTAAAATATACCTAATCCAGTCAGGAAATGAAATAAAGTTATGTGAAATGCCTTCTTTCTTTGACATTGGCACAAGTTCTGTGCAAATTCTGATTAATCCTGAAAGCAGCAACTTGCAAACATATGGCTCTTTCACCTGCGTATACACAGACAGGGTTTTAGAAATTGAATATTCTAAAGACATAGAGAATATTCTTTGAAATAGTGGAAAATAAAACATTACTACTTCAAAAAAGTTCTGGCAAGTACGATGACATTTTCGCAAAAGCAACAGCAATGCTTTTATAAGAGTCACCACATAATTACCACAAACATAAATGCTGTACTGTCTGCTCTGAAGTCGACAAGATTCACCATCATGTGGGCAAGAGGAGCCTATTTCTACCAGCTGTGTTCTGATGATTTGCTGTCTGAAGTCTGGAGGTGTCTTTCTTTGGACCTCTCTGTTAATCCAGCCAGCTCCTTAAGTCCTCATAAAACATTTGCTTATGCCAAAGAAGTTCTCGATACGACAGAAACTGGCAATAATGACCCTGGTTGTCACTGCCAAGATTGCAAAAGGAGTTAAGAACTGACTATGAGGGCTTGTCTGCTTTCAGAGCCAGGAGCAAAATGTCTGCCACAGGAAATAAGATAATGCATCAACAACTTAATTCATCTTCCAACAGAAGTATCTTGCCTTGGGGAGGTGTGTGGAATGTCAGATGTTGTCTCATAAAAATCGAGACTAATTTCATTATCAGTCCTTTAAATAAGGAATAATCACTTATTCAGCCTGTTCAGAGCTTCTGCTCTGAAAAGCTGCATGTTCTTTACTAATGCAAGCAACAAGTGGAATTAAGCAGAAATGCATCGGAGTTCTTCGTCCTTAAATATCAGTGTGTATTTATACAAACTTAGAAAGTTTGCTAATATGTGCTGAGATTGTCTTTTCAAAGTGTGAGGAGAGCTTCAGTAGAGATGTTATTTCACGTTAGGAGAAAATAAGATGGCATTTGTCAGTTGTGATCAGTTTTAAGTATAACCTTTGTAGTTAAAAGACCAAGGCCAGTTAAGCCAGTTAGAAATGTTGAAATCATGGTGATTTTCCCTAAATTTGCCTATGTGTCATAGTCTGAGGGTTACAGTAGGGCACATACCTCAGATGAGAGTATGCAATTAATCAAAGGGTCAATTAACTCCCCCATATCAGCTTGCAATGCTGATAATTGCTGCAAGATAGCATAAATATTTCCGGAGGGCATCAAATAACGAAAATAAAGGCCAGTTGAGAACTGAATTAAGCTACACATTGAATAGTCACTTTACTGAGATCAATATATTGAGCAGCCAAACCAAAAAAAATCTTAATTCTAGAATATTTCAGTGCATAATAATGTGGGGAGAGATTGATGGAATAAAGGGGAGTAAGCATTAGTAGTAAATGGAAAAAAAAATGGCTTAGAGTTAAGTAATGAGTGGGTGGAGCTGGGATCATCTTTGTTAGAAGTTTTTATAAATTACTTCACAGCAGGAAAAAATGACAGCATTGCATGAATTGATGATAGCAAGATAGTAGAAACTTTATTAACTCACATTGTTCATTAATTATTATGGTATCGATTTATTAAGTTTTAAGATTTTCTGAAATGCACTGTGAATCCTATTTCTTGTGTTTTGTTCATTTCTATATAATACATTTTCAACACATTACTCAAAATCAACCCATGAATGGTAAGCCAGAGAAAGTATACATTACAATCAAACACTTTACAACTTTACTAAGATACTTGAGTGCCATTTAGAATTATTCACTGTTTGTTTATCTTAATGTTTGTGTACAGAGTAATAGTATGAGAATACAGGCTTGCAACTATGGTTCAGTCTAACGTCAGCCATCCTATTATGTTTTATGTGATTAAACCAAATAAAGCTATATCACCTTTTTTGAAACATAGTTTCAAGCCAGGAATTTTAAAATATTTTCCTCACATAAAGCTACTTGCAGAACACAAAATCATCACTTAATTATTTCTTAATTAGATCACCTGGATACATTGCTGTATAAGTTCTTGTCTGTATTTTTTCATTGTAGGAAAACAAGCCTTGTTGTCCTGGAGAAGTTCTTCTGTTTTTAGGGTGTGTATTCCGGTTGCTGGAGCAAGTTCTGGCATGTACTAACACCGTTTGCTGTCCACACTGATCCCCTAAACTAGTTTTCATTCTTTCAGGCAGAGTTGCTTCCCAAGAACCCTTGTCTGTGTGGTCTATGTGACCAAATATGTTCCAGGACTCATTTATTCGTATAAACAAAATTGATTAGATTATAAATGTATCTGCCAGGAACCACAACCCAATGGATATAGACATAGGAAAAAAATGTTGAGCTATGCTGTTCAGAGACCTAACAACTCCTCAAAGCCGAGGTGACTACACTGGTCTAACGAGGTATAAGGCCACATATTAGCTTATGTCTGGCTCACAGTTCAAATTCTTTCAACCCCATAATTTTATGTCAGTAATTTCATCTTCACTGAAAAAGACAAATTGTCGTTGCATATCACAATGTAGACTGTTCTACATCTCTGTCAATAATGCTATCCATTGCTACATTCACTGACAATTCTTTCTCCCTGATTTGTCACAACAGAGAATTAATTAATCTTCATCTTTTTTACTAGTCTGATGTCAAGAAATGTATATAGAAAGCTGCTCATGGTAAATTATTTGAAACATAAAGCCACCAACAATTCTGAATCCTAGAAAAATCTAATAAACAATGTTCTCATCTTATGGAAAAAAAGAGTAAATAATGAAAGAATAGAGTATTGGTATTCTTTCCTACAGGTACTCTGGACATCAAGAAAAAGGGCAGAGTAACATCTTGGTGGCTTCTGTGGTGTACCGTATACACCTGGCCGCTTTCTGACTTAAGAGGTAGGATCCCTAGAGGTAAACAGTGGGTTTAGAATGACATTATGGCTAGCCTGTCAGCGTTCATCATGCACATGAGATATAAGCTTTACAGAAGACACTTAGCTACTGTAACCCAATAAATCAAGTTGAATTTCATCCTCAGAATATGCAAGAATTTGTAATATTTGGAAGCAATTTCACTTCAGAAGGAGCAAGTTCCTCCAAGACTGAGGAGCTCCAAGTTGAGATCAACAGAAGATAACCTTTCTGTGTGTTTCTTGTACAATGTGAAAAAAAGTGGTTTGTAGGTCAAGCTTTTTATTATAAAAAGGGGTTGCTACATTATGTTGAGAGCTTCTTTCCTGGAGAGAAACAATATAACGTCATTCATTCTGTTATTAAAGTTCAGAATTACGTTTTGTCTATCATCTCATGTATTTTCATTTTTTTCTATGACTCTTCATTCCAACATCACTCCCTGGGGGTTGAAAACTGCATTGCTGCCCATTATCTGTGATGTAGTCATTAGCCTTTCAGATCATTTGCCCCAAAGTCTGTACATTCCGTATTTGTGAATCAAAGACATGTCTTTTGGCTCAGTGTTCAGCAACTGTGAACTGATTTCAAAAGGAATATGTTGAATTAAAAAAACTGATGATCTTTCATCACTTTGTCTTATCGTGGGAAAATAAAAGCCAAATAATTTCATATTATTTTACACAGGTGAAAGCTGGTATGGTGTAACTTGATCTCCATTTCAAGAGTAGCTAAAAAGCAAAAAGTTATAAAACCTGCAAAAAATCTTTCTTGCTTGACTCAGGATATTTGTTAGAACTTAGCAGGGTCTAAATCTGGAATAAAGGAATCTGAAATGCTATATGCATTAAGATGTAAAAAAAGAAAAAAAAAGAAAAATATAACATGGTGTAATAAATTTACATATTATAAATGAATTAATGAATTTATTACAACGCTAGAAAATCAGCTGGCTCCAGCTTTTAGAGTAAGTACTGTGAGATTCAAGCCAGGGTAATGTATACTATTTTCCTGGAGAATTGCCACATCCTCCCACAGATTCTTTTTTTTTTTTTAAAGTGGTATATCTTAAAATGTCAAATTGGGCTCTGGTGAATTTTGTAAGGTTATAGAAATTTCTAGGATATAACCTAATGAAAGAAATTTTAGAATCAAAGTTTATAACACTCAAGAAAATCCATATATTATGAAATAAATTTTTATTAATAAAGCAATTTTTATTCTTTGTAGTAACAAAAAATATAATATTCACAGAAGACATGGTAAAAGCATAAGCATAAGCAAAGGCATAAGCAGTTAGACAGGAGAGAAGCATAAGAACACCTTCCTGCATCAAGTTATTATACCAGACTATCTTTAAGGATTGCCAAAACACCCATGCGATCAACTAGAGAGGACTATTAAAACTAAGAATGAAATCCTAGGGTATCTGAAGTTATTAGGACCTCAGTGTGATCAGGACTTCAACTAAAGGCTTTATAGATGATCATTTGAAGTAATCTCCAAATGTGGAATAATAAAATCTACATCGGAAAAAAAAATCTTTCACTGTGCTGTCTCATTTCTAACTAATTTCTTTCTAACTAACTAGGTTACATAATTATCTGGTCTAGTGTAATTGTGTCTTCTCAGAACATGGAGCAGAAATTAGGGAAAAGTCTGACTTCTTTGCAAATCTTTTGGCCTTTTTAAGATCTGGAAGAGCTCACGTAACCAGCTGGTAGGACCTTGATCACAAGAGATATTCAAGGACAAGATAGATGAGTACTTACCAGGGAGTACACAGGAAAAATTGAGTCTTCCTTGGGTCAGAGAAAGGGGCTAATTTGAAATTTCCATTTGGCCTTATAAAAAAGAAAATTTTTCTGAAGTTTCTGAAGCTCAACAAGTAAAATGAAACTGAAAAGGAGTTCCTTCTTAAAAACAGAGAGGATTTCTGGTTTTTTAGTTTTTTTCCATATAGCTTGCTTGATTCATTCACTGACACAATGGAGTGTATTTTCACGTGCAGCATTTTACGTAATGCATAGTTTAAGAGAGTAGCAGTGCTGAACTGAGTTTTTTTTTTCTCCCTCTGGAAGATATTTGCCAAACTAAAGTGTTTCTCAATCTGAATATTGAAAATGTAAGGGTACTGCATTAGTCAGAAAATTATAACCTTGAAGTGTGATAGGTAACATAATACTGGACTCTACAGTGAAATGTGTTGGAAGAAACTGAGGTGCACATTGTTTAAAAAAATATACTGACCTTTAAATTGTGTCTGCAAAGGCAAGCCTTATGGATACAGATGAAGTTGACATACATGCAGCATGTTGATTTATGCTACTGTCACGTTCTTTGACATGTTAAATCTTTTCCTGTAGAGAAAAAGCAATCCACAATGGAAAGCTTTATTTCTAAATGGAATAAAGAACTCTATGTACCCTTGAGTCTATCTGTTATTTTGCACTATTATTAAATGAACTGAGTTAACTAAGGAATGTAATAGGACTGGCGATTAACATAGTATTAATTTGATAGAATAAATTAACTTTGATTGAATAAATTAATTAAATGATTCATCAAGATTTGCACTAGAAATAACTTAAGGATTGATTAAGCCAGCACTAATGAAATCTCCATCTGCACTTTTTACTAAATTGAAAAGTGAATAGGTTAAAAGTTTAATAATGTTTAATTTAAAGCAATGTGTTTTACATTTATGGTTATTATCAATATTTCCAAGTAAACTTAATCTACCTGTTTAGCAGAAGACCCTAAAGAATTCTTTGGCAGATGTTCTACAGCTATTTCTTCCAAAAGAATCAGAGAAAAAGGTCATGTGGATGATACTTTCTCAAGAATCAATGTGCCTGGTTGTTTAAATGTCATTTTCTGCTCATCAAAATGGATATTAAAGACATCCTGAAAGAGGAAACCGATCTTTTTTCAACATGGCAGAAAGAGATAAAGACATTGATAGTAAAAGTCATCTCGCCACTAAAATTACATCAGAGATTCATTTGATTCAGAGTTTATTCTGTCTTTTAACTTTATATTGTTCTGAGCCATTGTTAAGTTATAACCCACACCAGTGGGCCTCAATAACTTTTGATTGTTCTGGGGCTTGAGGCGTGAGGCAGCCTTCTTGAAAGCTCTACAGGGTAGAAAATGATACCTGTATTTTGTATTAACTCTCTGTGAACAAACTTCAAGAATTTTGTAACCAAAAAATCATTATTTTGATTCTCTGAACTTGGACAAACAAATATATTCTAACAGATTAGCTATCTGCATTTCTTGCAGCAATGTGGCTAAGTCATCTTTGTAGTTTCAAAAGTGCATAAACTGGCATTTAGCTATTTTCCTTACAGTAGAAGAATTTCGTATGGTCTGGCCTGATACTTCTCTCTTGAATTTTAGGTGCTTTAGTTTTTCATCACAGCCATATGGAGGGGATGTATTTCCATTTCTTTGGCAGAAGTTTTTCATGGCAGTCTTCTTGTTCTGTCAATGTTTTAAGACTGTTTCCAGTCTTTCTAAGTCATGTTTCCTGTAACTTTGTGCATTCCTGCTGCTCTCCCTGGGGTTATCCCCTTTGATTGTACCGCAATGTTCAGGATCTCAAGTTCAGCAAAGCTCCTATTCAGGCCTCAGTCTCACTGTACATGGTAAGAAGATCTAAAGGTTGCCCTTAATGTGTCCTAGGGGCTCTATCCTGCATCCGATCCAGATAATGGTGACAATTGTTTTTCTCCAAGGTAGCCTGGCATCACTGAGTCATCATTCAGTTTGCAGGCCATAATAATCTGCTTTTCCCTCCCTTGACTGAGTGGAGTGGACAGGCCTTTCTCACCTGTTTGTCTTGAACCCTTTTAAAGCCATTCTTGAAAGTAACACAGAGTTCTTGAAAGAAGAAGAGATGTAGCAATGCTGAAGGAAACCTTCTTTTGGGGAATAGAGTGTATTGCAGCAATTTGGGCAGTGCAAACTTGCAGGCATTCTCCTGCCTTTGAAACCAATGTAAATAAACAAAGTGCACTTTGGATTTTATAAGTGGAGCAGCTTACTGCTTAAGTACCTATTAGATGTTAACTGAACTGCTAAAAACAGCCCCCGACTGCTTGTAAATAATGTGCTAATCTCACTAAGATTGACTGCTTATCACTGCTAAAGCAAAAAATCATTTTAAAGATACAAACATTGAGATTGAGAATGTTTTAAAACCTTGCCTTTTCTAAGTGCAATAGCTATAAGAGGGAAAGAAGGGCTTATTTTCATTTGGTTTTAATTATTAATAAGTTATATGGGCTGAACTCAAAGAGTTGAAGAACTTCTCATATGTCCTTCAGGTAAATATTAGAAGTTTTTGCCATTAAGGATATCGTATTACGTCCTTTACATTAAATTGCTGCACTATTCTTCCTGAAAGACATAGTTTGCTTCTAAGACACATGGATGTCAAAAAAGATTACTTAAAAAAGCATTACTTTTCACTCTACAAAGATTAATTTTGAAATAATAAAGGAAAGAGAATTGTCATTAATAACAGCAATATCTCTCAGGCACATAGAGAAATGTGATGCTGAGTAGATATTGAATTCAAGTTGCTGTGACTAAATGATGCAGACTGGAAAAACAAAGAAGCTGGGCAAAGTATTACTCACATTTTTCTTATATGCAGGGATCTCACTAGTGCTATACAGCAACACATCAGGAAGCTTATTGCAAACTAGAATTGCTGCAGTTTGTGGTCATAGCTTAGCTCTAATAGCTTTTCACCTGGAGAATTATTTTTCAATGGTTTGCATTTTATCTTCTCAAACAGTCTTCTGATGTGGAATGCCTGGCCCTCATCTTAACTACTCAGGGCCTTTCTCTGCCTCTGCCAGAAATACTACAGAGCTTTTAGACATCTCACTTTTACTACTTGTGGAAAACTGTGTTTACTTGTACGAAAGCAAATTAAGAGGAGAAAATCCCAACTGTGCATAGTGACATATGCTGTTGTTTCCAAGTAAAATATGGAGTGGTGGGGTATGTATTTGTCATAGAACATAATGTATAATTGAATTTGTCTGAGGTAAGTGAAAGACCTTTTTCCGTAGGAAATAATGACTGTAGGAAGTGTTTAGTTATATCATTAAAAAGTAAGATCATATTGCTTTTTCTAAGCCACAGATCCTGCAGCAAAATCAAATGCTTTCCAGTTAGTAAGATGATCATCTAATGTCAGTCATTTTCAAATGCTCTGTTATGGGAGGTTGCTCCAATTTCCCACTATTTGCCAAATTTCTACCATTCATATTTCTACTTTGCCAAGAACCAGATAATAGATAACTTTAAAAGGCCATAAAAGATTGAAACATTCTTCTTTGATGACTTCTCCTCTTAGGAAAAATATCCCTTAGTTATAAGGAGGTTGGAATTTTCAGGAGAATGAAATGTTTGGTTTATATGTAACATTTATTTTTTCTGAAACATGTGATTATTACAGATATATATGCATGTTTGCTGCCCACACAGCCACAGACCTACTTCTTTGAAATTCAACGGAAGGGTTATTCTTGCTGTCTATGTTAGCAAGTCTGTTTCTGCTACAGGAATAAAGCTGCTAGCACTGTTAAGTCCCTTACTTCCTTTGTTAGACACTGCAAGATTTCTTGCTGTTATGCTTGAAAACCAAAGCTGGATGGAAATTAAATTTCCCCAAGTTGAGTATTTAAAAGAAAATGTCCAGAAGCTGTAGGAGTTTGGAAGGGATGGTCAAAAAAGTCTATGACTGTGTTCCAGGAGAAGAGATGGTTGGGAAAACACACTGGGCTTAGAGGCTGGGAAGAGCTCACACAATTTGGGTAAGACAAGCAGGAATTGAAGACAGATATTGGAAAAATGGAAGATAAAAGCTGGGAGGCACAGGCCAGAGGGGTGAGAATGCGATGACTGGCTGCTTAAGGAAGTGAACAGTAAGAATCATGAGCTAAACTGCCAAAGACTTTTGATGAAATGCTGAGAGATTACCAGGAGATCCAGATGTAGTTTAGGAAGGAGAGGGGATGTAAATGGAGGTTAAAGACTGAAAGGAAATGAAGGAAATAAGGACGAGTATGTGGAATGACTTAATGAAAGTGTGCAAAATATTTGCTGGATCCCTATTTCACAGTTTTGATATCCACTTCTGTCCTTGGTCAGTATGTTTATTCTTCGGGAATACTACCTTGTTCAGTTCCTATTGGGCCATTCCATATGAGCCAGACATACATAGAAACCCATCATGTTCAGACCACTGTTGGGATGAATTTAATCTTTAGTTCTAAGATCTTTTCTTGTAGCTTTCTTTTCACAGTTGCTGTGCACTTCTGACTCTCCAGGTTTCTGTCCCTTTTTTTTCGCCTGCAAAGTTATTTTTAATTAAATCATTTATTTATGCAGCTTCACTAACTGTTGTCCCACTACAAACAAGTGGATGGTGGCTAAGAAGGACAGTGGACTTGTAGATGAAAAGTGGCATGCAGAAACACTTCACTTTTCATGGTTGTTTCTAGATTCTTTTCTTGGTGGGAGTCCAGAAATACGTCGATGTGTGGATATTGAAGTAATATGTTCCTAAAAGACAGAAAGAAGAAAATAACAGGTTCTCACTGATTTCAAAGGTGATGGATAGAAAGCTTATGCTCATGACCTTTCAGCATGACCTTTCAGCATGACCTTTTGGAACCTGTAATCTGGAGGCTACACTGTGCTCTATTTCCAGAAAACAGCTTTAAAATGCCCTGGCACACAGCATCATTCCATCTAGACCCCTCTAGAATGACAGCCCATTAGCGCTGATGCTAATTCTTTTAACATATGCAACTGATAAGTCTAACTAGCTCACTCAGCTTTGCTGATAACCATGTTCCTGTCAATATAATGGCAAAGGATTGTTTGTTTGTTTGTATGTTTCATACATGTCTATGCATACAAACACAGCTCCTGTTCAGATAATTAATAGTTCTTGAAGATGGTAGACATATTGCATTCATCTTTCTACTCTTGATGGACAGCTCATGTTTCTTTTAATTTGATCTGGAATTACAAAGGCTGGGATTATTTTCCTTTAACCAACGAGTAACTAATTAGTTCCTTCAGTGGACAGCAATTATATTTCACTTTGGTACCCTTGTTTTAAGAAAGCTGAACTGAGCTGAACTCTTGTCCTTTTAGACATGATAACTTGACAGTGAAAGAAATTTATTTTTGCATTGCATTATTTGTTTGACTTTTTAAGTAGCTCAAAAACTGGATTTTATAATCCAGGTTTTGAATCGGATGTTCTCTTAGCTTTCCTGTTCCCTTAGTTTCCCTATGACATCAGTGAAAAAAAAATGCCTAACAAAGAGAATTTCCAGAGAGAAAAAGGAAGTGATTATTCCTTCTCTGGCACTTTTGAAAATGCACCTGGAGTACCATTCTCATTTTTGAGTACCAAGAAGATACTGATAAAAATGGCTAGGAGACTGGAGAGCAAGATATATGAGGAACAGCTGAGGGAATGGGAGTTTTGCCTGGACAAGTCTGCCAGAGAGTCTGTGCAGTCTCCATCCATGGAGGCTTAAAAAAATTGCCTGTACATGGCCCTAAGCAACCTGATCTAAGTTTGAAGACATTCTTGCTTTGAATACAGCTGTCTAGACATCCCTTCCAACCATAACTATTTTGAGATTATGTAATCAACTAATGTTATTAAATACTACCTTAGCAGTAATATTATAGAAATCAACCTTACAATATCATGTCTTGCCTATAAAAGTATCAGTCCTTTGACAGTTTTAAAGTCAGTTTTTAAAACAGATATCCCACTTCCCCATGAAAGAATTGAAATGCACTGCATATGTATCACTGACTGCACTTAATAGTCCTCTTTATAGTCTCACTTCTACTGATATAGCTAAAAATAGATTTCAAAGGCAGAAGAGACCTTCATTATAATGTTTGGCTTCTACATTCTTCCGTGTATTTATTTCAGATATGTATCTCTTATATGGAAGATCATAACTTGAGCTTGAATAAAATATATATTTCAAAATGAGATGAAATTTTCATTTGCAGTGTTTAAAGAAGACGAAAATCCATCATTACTTTTTTCAGGTGTTCTCATGATTGCCCATGCTTTCTACTGAAAATATGAACATTAATTTTAATTGACTTTTTTTTGCCTTCTCTATTTTGTTGGACTTAAATGGCAGGGTTTCTGGGAACTGGGTGACTGCAGGAAAGGAGACCATGGGCTGCCTTATGCCAATCAATGTTGAGGCCAGTCAGCTCTGACACCAGCATAAATACTCCATTATCCATCAAAACTGTAGCTCCTACTAACACCCCTGCCCGATGATATTTAAGAAGGAGTAGCAGGCACCAGGGCAAAGAGATATACACAAGTACAGATTTGAAGGATTGTGAGGAATTTGTAGGGAAGATATGGGAAGGTGAGCTTGGGGAAATGTAGTGAGGGACATTTTGAAGGAGATAGGTTCCCATGGCAGGGCAGAGGCCTTTCCAAGAGTATGTGGCAGTAGGTGACTCAATGAGATAAAGGAACCTAGAGAGAGTGGAGGAAGTCCTATAAGTAGGATAGAGCAGCGGATTGCCCATGACACTGGACTCCAGTGGAACCCATCATTTCACCAGATGAATTCGGAGAGATTGAGTGTAACCCACAGTGAAACAAGGAGAGCTGAAACTACAAAGGGGGGAAAATAGGTGTCTTAGACTTGAAAAAAAAAGAATTTAAAGAATTATACATTTCTTGATCTAATTTGGCTTTACAGAAACAATGACTTAAGAAATGATGTAGCAATCTGAACAAGATAAAACAATTGGAATATGAGTAGTTGAAAGAGAAGAAAAAAACAGCCAAGAGAAATGTGTTTTTATCACTAAATTCAACTTTATGGCAAGTACACACATGATGTTATATATTCTGGGCATCATAAGGCTTTTGACACTTTTCTGCATGATATAAATAATAAGCAATCTGATAAAATATGATATAGTAACCATAAGGTGAGTTCAAATTTGGTTTAAAAATTGCTGTCAGAAAGCATTGTGAAACTGAAAGAGGTGCAATCATATTTACAGAATGATATGTGAAAGAAAGAAGAGGATTTTACAAAGATCATTTACAAGATTTACAATGAAATATTAAATCCCTGCCATTTTAGTAATGCCATTGGAAGCTTTTATCTTACTAAGAAAGTAAAAAAAAGAGAGATATGGGAAAGTGATGTTTGAGACTAGAAAAAGTGAAATATTTCACTTCAGTTTTCTGTTTTCCATTGGATTTTAGTAAAGTGTTTGTTGAACTTGTCCACAATATCCACAAATGAAGGAAAGGATATCTAAGGATAGCAAAGTATTCATAAATTGTCCATGAAAGTAAAATGCATGTTGAAAAGCTATTTTTGAAGATTTTTTTTGGTTTGGGTTAAATTAAGTCAAATTATGTTGCAACTATTAATAATATTTATCTAAGAAGCTATTACTAACAGAAAAAAAGAAGAGCATTTCTGGAGGATTCTGGTACAATGCACAGGAAAAAGAGGAAAAAACTTCTGTTTTTCACCTAGAAAAGAAGAGATATGCTTTTTATGGTAAGCAAAATATTCACTTCTGGTGGGAGGAGTATACATCTGTACTTCATTACAGAAGAAAGTCTTTAAAAAGTGTTTGGGTTGGGGAAGAGAACCTTCTTTCTGAACAAATATTGCAAGAAGATCTGCTCACAGCCTGACCTCTTGTTGACAAGGCCACAGATGAACGGAGATCTTCAAAGAGCCCATTTAGCAGTTATGGTATTAGTTTCAAACCGTGTCTTATGAATTGAAGGACCATGAATTCATTGGTCCCAAGAGAGGATCTGGAATGAAATTGTGTTTGCTGCCTATAGCCGCAGAGCACTTTGCAATATTATGCTTTTAAAACTGGAGCTGACAAGAGAAGAAATAAAGCAAACAACTCCCTGTTCTCCCTCTGCTTCCCTCCCTCTCAAACAGTTGAAAGAAAATTAGAGAGTTTTTCTTAAAAGTACAAGCAGGATTACGATAAACTGTAAGAGCATTCTTCAAAGATTTTATACCCAGCAGGGTTTAATCTCACCTAATTTGAACTATTTAATAACTAATAACTGCAAATGGTCCAGGATCTTGTGTGATCTTATCATCTTGAGTGCTTACCATGTCGGATTTCCTTTCTAAATGGGATACATGTTGAAATATTATTTCAATCAGAGACTTTTTTTTGAAAATCCCAGGTGCTGAGATGACTAAGGTATAAAAATGTGCAAAACAGATGCACAGATACCTCTACTCCTTTACTCTTCGTCATTTGCCTCTAAAAGAATTAAGTGTTTTAATGAGTATTAAATTCAAGTATATTATATGCAAGTATATTATTTTTGGCTCATATCTTTGGCTTCATTTCTTATGCTTCTCCTATGTAATATTCAAAGTTGTTTTGCTAGGAGAGATAACTGATGCTTATCTCCTATGTGGGCAAACCATTTCTTAAAACAAATTTCTTATAAAAATACGTGTAAACAAATTGGTTTTCTGTAAAAACTCAGGCAAAACCTTTGTTCGGAGATAAACATCCAAATGGAGTTTTGCTTTCTATATTAAGGAGCCTGAGTTAAGATCCTCATCACTACAAATACTTTTTCAAGTTAATGAAAAGCAACATGCAGCATGAGGGAATTAATCATATCTGAGGTAGGTTTGAGAGGTACATATCTGTCTCTCCCTTAAGCAGTATATAAGTGCTAAATCTGTACCAAGGAGTTCTTCCTTCTTGAATAATTTGATCTCTTTCATCCCTTTACCCCTGCAATATTGTATCTCACTGTTTTGCAGAGGTGTGATAATAAAGTAAGGAATTTTCTATAAGAGGATGTCCAGTTATGGGAGTCATTTTACAGCCAGGAACAAGTGTCAAAGTGATTTAGCAATTTAGCATTTTCAGCTTCTCAACTTAATTTAGAATTTCTTCCTCTTTCCCCTACTTTCAATCTTGCTTTTTTTTTTTTGACTGCCACAAGTTGAAAGTATATATATTCATGTATTAACTGTCAACTAATTACTCCCTGTTGGATGTTTTCCCATTATTGATACCTGATATCTAGTGCTCATTTCACTGAAATTGGTTTACAATATTCAAATATTAAGTAAGTCTCTCAAGGTCAATATATTCCTAGGCTCTTTTTCATCATCTGTTAATGTGCACTGCTACAGAACATGAAACTAGATGGGCCGCAGGAATAAAATATTATAGTTACCCTTGTACTCTTTTCTCTCCATTTGTAGGTTTCTTCTCAAAGCTTAGTGTTTGCAGAGAAAGATGGGCATACAATTTGTTAATTTTTGTTACCAATGTGGAAGATGTGTGCCTTTGACTTTTGGCATTTCATTCTGTTTATATTCTTATCAGCATTGCTTCTTTGCCCTGTTTCTGTTTCAATAGGTCCCAGATTTGGTCTTTTATCTCAATGTATGATTGCTTATTATTGCAGAATCCAGGAGATCGTTTATGCTAAGACTCCCTTGTGATAATTATTCAACTGCTCACTATGTTTAGCTAGTAATCCTGTATGATATGAAACTCCTGGATATAAGGGGTGAAGCTCTTGCTGTCTGTAGGGACAACCTCACTTGTATGTCAGTAACACTCCTATTGTGAACAGCAACATATCAAGTTCTAAACTTATCTACAGGAAGTGGCCTGTTTTAAAATTATGAGTACAGGTTGGCAATATAGTTGTAGTTGTACTTTGAGCCAACAAAGTATGCTCTTCCATCCTGTTCATGACGTGTAGAAACCTTAATTATGTCTGCGACTGCATAGACTGCAGTAGGATTTCTCAGTCACAGTTTAGCTTCCTAGGAAAAGGAGGACAAATCCATTGCAACAGAAGCAAAACCAGAAAGAGTAACTTTAGACTGCAGTTTCTTTCCACAGTCGGATCAAGTGTGCCCACATGAAGGAGTTACAACGTATTACATGCCAACTTGATTTCGAAAGGCCCCTCTCAGAGAACAAGCTGGCAGGCCAATTAGGAATAAGCCCGTGGCAATCCTGGGAAAGGAATGGAAACTCATAGGATTTAATTAGAATAGCATTTCTCTGTGAGGCAGACATCACACTCTGCAAAGGAGCCACAGCCCACACTAAGTCCTGGGAATTAAGAAAAATTCTTAACTGACTGAGTCATGAATTTAAATTTTTCTACAGTCCCTGCACACAGGGCTAATGGTACAACTAGAAAGTGTTCATGTGCTACGTCTGGCTTATTACCCAGAGAGACCAAGATACCTGGCTATAAAATAAGGGCAATGGGGCCTGACCTTGGCAGAGGCATGGACAGAAAAGCCTATTTCATTCCTTGGACTGTTCCTATGGACTTTCAGCCTGTCCATGTAACAGAGCTTTCATCGATGGCTGTGGCAATTCAGTTTGCATGAGCTCTGTGCGATCACATCCTAAGCACCTATGACTACTACTTTGTGTTTTCAGTGTGTATGAATAAGCTTTCTTTTTTAACGTAATTTAAAATGTCACTTTTTTCCCTATGAATCTTTTTTTTTCCAAGAATAGCAAAGCAAAGACGGGCATTTTTCAGGAGATTTGGGAATAGCAGTTGAAATAAACTAATTAGCACTCCAGGGAAGCAAAGCAAAACAAAACCTCAAGTTGAAATTATACAGCACTTGCCCTTCTTTAGATATGATAAAACACTGAGCGTCAGCTAGGACTTTTCCTTACAAATCAGCATGGGTCAGCATTATCTAAGCAAATTCAAACTGTGTATTTACCAATAGATATGTCAGTACATATGTCTATGAGATTTAGAGGTATGCAACTAAACAGATGTGGAGCTACTTATAAATAACTGACTTGGACAAGTATAGGTAAATGAAAAAGAAAATATTTCTTAGCAATATTATTAAACTTGCTGCACTACACTATACAATATATATATATTAGGAAACTCATAATGTGCAGTACAATTCTGTGATGAGAATAATCAACATCGTGTCCACTAGGAGAGGGTCAGAAAATAGTATTACTAGTTCTGCTAAAACTCGTGTAAAAAGGTAATGAAAAGGGGTGCAGGCAGTGAGGGAAGTGAGAAAAGACAAAAGACATGATACTCTTGAGCAATGTTATCCACTGACAAAGTAGATAAGCAGCCGTATTTAGTCAGGTAAGTTTGTATATGTTTTGGAAAAAGTAGACCTTTGGGACAAACAACAATATTTTAAGGGGTAGCTAGGTATCAAAAAGAGGTGCATAAGCGCATCTTGCCAAAGCACTGTCATGCTCAACTCCTATTGCTTCTAGTTGTTTAGGATCTAGCAAAAAATATTTAAAGTCTATCCCTGATTTAAAAAAAAAACCTGTTTATTGCATTAATAATAATGACTGTGTTTTACCTGTTATTACCTCTATTGTGATTAGGCTACAGTCCACAAGAATGCATTTTCTTGTAAAGCAGTCATATAAAATTTGTTTTAGATTTCTGTGGATATGTAAGCACCAGTATTACACAGCATTTGGTAAAGTTGCCTTAAAGTTGACAATCAGAAACATGACAGTAATGTTTGAAAATGTTTTCACTAAGCCTATGCATGCTTTTTTGAGTTGACAGCTAGTCAGTGATTCATCCCTAGCACACAGATGATGAAATGAGGACTGCTCTTGGGAGGAGCATGGAACACAGAAAGAAATCTTCTGGCACCTCCTTGAAGGTGCCAAGACCCACAGCCACAAAGTGTAATTTGAATGGAGCAAGATTTACCACTTGACAATCACTGCTGATCACCAGGGAAAAGGGGAGGAGGAAGCATCCTCTTTTGGTGATGAAAAGATGCTCCTGAGCACTTGCAAACCTGCTAGAACTGTGCTGGTAGAACAAAGAAAATCCAGTTTAAAAATTGTGCAACTTCATATGATAAAGCTCTTTAATAGGATTTCTCTCTCTTGCCAAGTTTGAGTTCTATTTACAAGAAGATATTTGGCTGATTAGCAGAATCACTGATGCCTTGGAAATCCGCTACAAGGAGAGGGCCAGGGAACATAAATGGGTCAACATTTACTAAGCTGACTAGGTCTTAATATGTATAAACTTGTACTAAAGTTTATATGCCTAAACTGAAGCACAAGACCTTAATTGGTAAACATGCTGGGTCCCCAGATCATCAGTGGTTGTATATTATTTTACTCACTTTGTTCTATTTGCTGAAAAATTAAGACTTTGCTATTATCTGAAGTAAGTATCCAGAAGTAGAGGGCATTTGTGGAATATATATTATTTGCAGAGCAAAATTATATTGAAGAGGGACACACTGGTTCAATGAACTAGTGCTGTTCTCTGTGTCATGGGCATTTGATCTGGGTTTGTCATTGATCTTAACTTCTGGTGGTTGACCTCACTGTCCTTTGTTTCCATCTTATCTTTTGACAGCCATCTCATCTCAGAATCTAATGAGGATTTGTACTTTGTCAAGTGCAATAGGGACTTAGTTTTGGTGGTACCTCTAGGAAATTGTTATAAAACATCATATATTATAATCATAACTGAATAATGGAGCATGAACCTATTCAGAGGCACAAACTTGCTTTCTATTCTTGCTTCCTCTCCTTCTCTCCAGATTTTCCCCTCCTGCAGCTTATTTTTCCTTCTCCTGCAATAAATTGCTCTGAAGCATGAGTGACATGCATGCTTCAATAGCACAGACTGATTTTTGACCTTACAAGTTTAAGGGTGATATCCCTGAGGTAGAGGTTTGTGATGTATTGATATATTAACCACTGTGATTTTTCCATGGCTTACTGAAATTTTCTTTGAATAAGAATCTTTCCAGGCTTTGTTGCTTAATGAAGATTCATTGTTTGTTGAACCATGCTTTTAAAAATGGAATTAGATATTTTTAGAGATTTTTAGTTTGGGGTAAAAAGGCCTTCCCTGTCACATATAGATAAAATATTTGTAACATTTTTCAAATCTGCTTCAGATCAGTATATGTCTTTGTGAATTCTTCTTGTGCCTGTCTTTGGAGTTACAAAATGCTGCAGATGCAGAACTGCCTTGTGCGATGCCTAGTAGTAATGCCTATTAGTGCCAAGATATCTTTCTCCAACATTTATATACTTCTCAGACTAGAAATCTTCAACATGAAAACTGAAGTGTAAAAGAAAATATAAGTTAGATATAACTACTGTGTTCTAAGGAAAACCATTCAAGCGTGAGGGAGTTTTCAGTCTTTCATCACTTTTATTAAAAACTGGCTTAAAATCAGGAGGTAGCATAGGAAGGTTTATTTCACATAAAAGGAAGAAAACTAGATGGTGTTGAGGACTCTCATTTCTTCTAACATTTTTGTTCTTTTCATTTCCTTTTATGACTGTATTCCTCTGTTGTTGATGACTTCAGTGTTTGCTACTTACAGCTACAGTGAAAAGAAGTTTCTTTTCTAGAAATTGAATACTAAATGGGAACTGTCAGATGTGTCATCACATTTAATTTATCACCCAAGAAGAAGGTAGTGTTTACCCAGTTGGTCTGACAGCAGATTTAGGACACTGCTAATATGTCGACGTCTGACAAATTGAACAGTTGGCAAAACAATGATCACTAAAAAAAAAGAAAAAGGAGGCTAAGCCATTTTTTTCTTCAAATAAACTGTGGTTAATATTACTATGTCTGCTTTGCATTATTAAAAATTAAAGAGGAATGAAAAGCCAGGAAAAAGACAATTATTAAAATTGATACCAAAACATTTTAGCATCTGTCTTCTGTATGAAAAATAAATAACAAGATGGTTCTTTGACTCAGCTTATAATTTTGAAAGACATTTACAAGTAGAAATGAAAACCAAATCATTTTTAATAATAGCCAGATTTCTGTGATATAATATCCCTGAGATAGAGTTATGTGACTCTGAGAGCAAGTACACTGTAGGGAAACACAATTCAATTTAAATATTTAGAGAAGAAACTAAGACATGAGGTTTGAGAATAGGAAAAAAAGACTTCAGAGTTAACAGTACATTTTCTGTAATGTGATACAGAACACAGAAAAGCAGACACTTTCTGCCTTGCTCTATCCCCAAAAATGAATGCTAATATTACCATTTATTTTCAAAAATAAAGATATGAAAAATCACTTAAAATCCCTGAGATGATTTTATTTGAAACATATTCAATACATTATTCTTCAAAATGAAAATTAGTCAATTCTGTGAAGCTATTTCTTCTCTCTGGGACTAATATTGTGGTGCAAGGAAAAACAGAAATGATTAAATCTATATATATATATAAATGCTTAGAACAGATTTTTTCACAAAAGTTGAAAGGAGAGATATTTTCAGAACTTGCTTTTAAAAGAAAGCTTTCTAACTTGAAAGAACATACCAGAGGACATAGGTCAGAGCAAGAAGGAGTTACAGCAATTCTGCCATTCTGCCCCAACACCCCTGAGGAGCCAGCCACTGTCAAATTTGATCTTGTGGTTTGAACTCAACAGATCTTCCTGAATGCAACAAAGTACAGTGCCATCAGCCTCCAGCAAAAAGTTGATCCCAGTCCAGCCAGATCATGCAAAAAGAGAAAGAAAAGAAAAGAAATGAAAAAGAAAAAAGAAAAGACTTCACAGTGCACAATGTCAGGGAGGAAAATTTGTAGCTCAGTCTCCCAGGTTGAATTGTTCATACCATGTCTGTGGTACATATTTTCAGCTTAGCCTGAATTGCTTTTGCAGAATTGCCCTGGACAATCCATTTGTTTAAAAGTACTAAGTCTTAAGTGTTCTTTAGAAGAATGAACAGACAGTGCATTTTGGAGGAATGCTATTTAAAATGCATTTGGCTGGGCCTGATGCTGCAGTTTTAACCACAGTAAGTTTTATTTAAGGGTTACACTGAAATTCTGCTCTTGCTGCAGGACTGGTGACCTACTTTGATCAATTCTTAGAGAAATTAAGACTTAGGGCAGATTTCTTTTCTAAAGAAAATTGAGCTTAATCATTGCATTGCATCCATCAAGACATGGAGCTTCTGGAGACCTGAACCCAAACTAGGAAACAACAGCTTTTAATATTGATAGCTGCTGATACAGATCATCTATTGATAGTAACACTAGCCACATCTAACAAAGCAAAGATCTAAATCATAATGTGATGCTACTCACAAATGTATTTTTTTCTCCAGATTTAGTTTATTCTCTATATTTGGGATGATTTTGAATGTTGTCTTTGTTTTTTAATATTAGAGACATTTTCTCACTCCCTTTCTTCCTATTGTATGACAGAGAATCCATAAAATCAAATAAAGTCCCAAATGAGCACAAGAAAAGTAAAGAGAAAAACCTATGCTCTTAAGATTTGGTGTTCAACCAGTGAAAGCAAAGATGCTAATAAATGCTCAAAGGATAAAACAAAAACAAATCAAAAAAAAAAGAAAAGAACTATAAGTAAGAAAAGTTACTGATATTTTTCTTTCAATATGATGCAATCAAGTCAGCTCTGGTTTTTACTTGCTCAGAGCAGAGATGGAAAAGTTTCATAGACGTATTTGAGAAACTTTGATAAACTAGAACTTCACAGATGTATCTGGGGAAAATTTGATTGACTAGAATGGAATAAAATCAGAAAGATTCTTGCTGAATAAAGTAAGAATCAGTGATGGGGAGAGTAAAGCTACCTCTGGCACTTCAAAAGAGGACTTGCAGATAGATGAACTCGTGACTGCTCACAGTAATCTTTTATATAGATACAAGGTGATGTAAGACATTCTTTTTTCACTTTCTACTTTTTGTATATTCTCATACTGAAATAAGTAAACTCACTTTAAAAAATATTTAAAGAATTTTTTTATCCTAAACCAACATAAAATACAGTATAAACTTACTCTAAGTAGCAAAGTTACTGCTACTGATGTCTGAGAAAAAAAAAAAAACAGGGTAGATAAGAAGTTACTATCCACATACCAAAACACTTCATTACTTTATTGTGTAAAACCATAGGATGAAATAATGTTCAAAGGGGAATTGATACTAAAGGTAGAGAGATTGTATGGATGTATGCTTTTTATAGGAAATCTTGTCAATAGGTATTTATTACAGAATCACAGAATGGTTAAGGTTGGAAGGGATCTCTAGAGATTATCTAGTCCAGCCCTCGTCTCCCCTGCATGATGGCACAGGGTGGAGTCAAGGTGGATTTGGAAGACCTCCAGAGGAGACTCCACAACCTCCCTGGGGAGACTGTTCCAGGACTCTGTCACTCTCGCAGTAAAGGGGTTCTTCCTCATATGCAGATGGAACTTTTAATTTATATGAAATGGAGTTTTAACTTATACCCAGTACCCCTATATTTTACCTTATAATATGCAATGCCTAGGCAAGAAACACTCCCAAACCACTGAATTTCAAGATGTGACTTCCTTATGAGAAAGTTAATATTGTTTTGAATTGAAGATGTAACAGGAAAATTTCAATGTTTATTTTGATAGCTACTCTTTATTGTTATATATTCATGATAACATGATTCATATACAATACATTAACGTTAATTTGACCTAAACATCTAGAATGCTTAGAAAGACTCTTATGGTCATTTTATAAATACAAAGAATGTATAATGACAAACTGTCAGCTTAGATTGTGGACATTTACAAGCTCATTCTGAAAAAAATTTTTGTTTTGTTTGTTTTGTTTCACTTTTTGCTTTTTGGGGAAGGCAATTATTGAAAGAGGAAACCTGGGTAATTTTCTTTTTATGAAAGGGACTTACATAAGAGAAATATAATATAGTTTAAACCTAAAGATCCCTTTGGAAAATGGCTTGCTTGCGGATTTGGAAGGTAGGAAGAAAGAAGAAAGGCATCCTCACTATGTTCTGGAAAGTAAGAAATGTGAGACATGACCTGCTGGGCCAGACTAATGGCCCATATGCCCCATATCATGGACTCAGCAAGAGAGTGCTATGGGTGAGTGAGTCTAGTTGATCTCTGCAGTCATTCCCTCATTCTGCCCAGTCTCATTAGCTGGTGAGTACTGAAAAATCTGCTCTTGGGCATGCTGCTCATTAAACTTTCTAAGCTGTTTTGAGCCTGCTAATACCTCCTGTCTGAACAAATTCAACAGGCTGCAGAGATATGTTCTTCTAACTGTTTTAAACTGATCTCCTACTAGTTTAGGGAAAACACCCTACTGCTGGTGCATTCATAAAAACATCTAGATAGAGCTGCAACAGGCATAAACTGATCCAGCTCCACTCAAGTCTGGATTAACACCTAATAAATATGCACTCAGAGTATTCATTTTATTTTGAAAACAGTGTAACACAGATGAATAGTTCTAATATAAAACATGAATATGAAATTTAGTTTTCTGGGGCTTCCTTTATTTTTATGGCTTACTAATATTATAAATGAGATATTTAATTGACATCATCAGATTTCATTAAAGCTGAGCATGAAGTGGTGGAGTAGAATTCAAGAAGCATAAAATAATTAATTTAAAATAATAAATTAAATTTCCATTATGTATTGTGAAAAGACCTATGTCAAGTGTTTCCAGTGAAACATGGATATAGATGAACTTTGGACGTAAGCACATTTTGTTATGAACAGGAGAGCTAGCCAATATCTTTTGAAGTTTGTGAATAACATTTGAGTCAATAATCCAGTCTGTGATTCAGATGACAAAACAGGTGGAAATTCACTTTAAAACTCGTGTCCTGATGATTCACTACCTTGAATTACAGTATTGAGAGATAAGATTATGCAAACCAGGTGTAAGGAAAAATTTGCTTTAGAAACTAGCCCAAACTGAGGTTTTGCATCCTAGACCCTTCCTGTTGGAGAGTAGTTGAGCTGTATAAATGTAGAAATCTCAATATAAAATGTTACCTTATTTTCTTTTGATTTGGGGCAGAGATAGAATTGGAAGGGACCCCTTTTCAGTTTTATATGTAATTGATTTCATGTAAGCTTTGATGAGACTGGAATAAAAAAATGTGTGTCTCTTATGGGAACAGCTAATTTTATGAGAATTCTGCAAATCTGAGTTCAAAACTCTCAAAGAATACATAAGATTTTGGCATTTAAGCATCCAAACTAAATATCTGCCCTTTTGAAATGATGGTTGTTCACCATCATAATAAATAAATCAGAACAGTTCCAAGGAATGATGATACTGTGGTAGAGTTCTTGGCAATAAAAGCAATTGGCACAAATGCAGTTTGTAAGGTTTTGGTGGAAAGCCAGAGAAAGTTGGCTTTCAGAGTGAAAGGTATGAGGTCATGGTACCCTTATAGTCAGTGCTCTACTCAAGCTGGAGTACTATCAAGAAGACAAAAGATGCTCATCTTTTGTGACAATATTACTCAAAAATGTAAGTCTTGTATGTCTCTTCCTTTCAATTCTGACACCATTATTACTCTGCTAACAACAGACCAATAAATTTTTCTAATGGTCATTGGCATATCTCATATTCTTTTAAGAATATGTAAAAATGATAATGTAAAACCATTTTATTAATGTAATAGTTTGTATTCTAATATATAAATTATCTACTGTATCTTTTTAGTTTAATTATTTGGACACATGTGACAAGGAAGGGGTGGACAGGTAGCTATTAAGTATGTTCAGATGATGCACATTTCTCCATGGAAGAGAAGGAAAGAAAGGGGAATAATAAATCCAGATGAACTCTTTCCCTTCAATTCTGTTTATACAAAGGGAGAACATTCAATTTTTTCAAATTTTACTTTTAATAAAAAGAGAAAATCAATTCACATGTGTTAGGATACATTTGTGCTTCATTTAAGACTAGGCTAAAACTGTATTAAATAATTTTAAAACATTTGTTCTCCAATGCTCTAAAACCTCTTTCTATGTCTAAAACAGACATTAGCAGAAACAGATGTTGCTGGCTTTCTTCTCTCTACATGTAAGGAGTAGGATTTCTCAAGAATAAAACATATAGAAACCAAGAGAAAACATTTTTTTTGAGCACATGGTTTTTATAGGACAACTAATGTGGGATTTTATGACTGCCAAGCAAACATTGTTTGAAATAGTAGATATAGGATCAAATACTCGTGGTGGGAAAACAAGTGAAGGTGACATCAAATACAAATCTGATTTATATAGCCTTGAAATTCCACACAGACTTGAGTGACTGTAGCTAACTCCATTGTTTTGCTATATAAAAGGACTGTGTTTTAATGATACCCATTTGGAAATATGCAAGTATTCAATAGAAAAAAATATACTGTAAATCAAAAATAAAAATAAAAAAAGAGAATAAAGATAAACAGGCTACTTTGTAAAATAACACTCTTCAAAAATGCTTTCTTTTGAGCTGATGATCAATCAAGAAAAGAAAAATAAGGCTCCATGAAATACATATTGCAAAAATGGAGAAAAAGCATGTGGGAATATGTTAGTACTTCTTTAAGATTAAGTAGGTCTTCGTAGTTGGATAGCATTCAGTATGAATTTATTTAAATTTAGTAGATAGCCACAAGCTGGGAGAAGCCAAATATTGTTGGAAATAGACAATATATTATATTGTGACCAAAAGGTTAAAAAAATGTGTAGAAGAGAGTTCATTCTACTTCAAAACATGGATAACCACTGACAGGGAGAAACTTGTCATGCAAGGATGCCAAAAAAGAAAAAGCAACTTGAGGGGCTAGGCCTAAGGATTAGCTGTTAGCGGACTGTGACAGCAAACAATGCCAGCAATATTCCAGCTTGAAGGATAAAAAAACATGTTACGGTGCAAAGAGATGTAACTGCATCTTGGTATCACTTCTGAGGTCACATCTGGAATGTTTCATTTAACCCTCAACAGTCTGATACTAAAAATACATTAGTAAACTAGATGCACTTCAGAGAAGCACCACAAAAATAATTTTGGATTAATGAGAAAAAACATTAAATGGCTAGATGAAACATAAATTTCTTAAAGCACAGACCATTAGGACAGACACACTGACTAAAAAGCTTTTATGGAGGTTTTCTTCAGCTACATGCAGCTAAAAAGAACATTAGGAAAAAAAAAATATGTTCTTTGGTGAAAAATCATTTCAAGAATAAGATATAATTAGTGTATGGAAACCACATGGAGAACCTAGCATGCTTAACATAATAAAATCATTTCTAAAAGTAGGAAAGAAATCCATAATTATAGAAGGAATAACTAAACATAAAAATTCTTTTCCTAATTCTAATTCCTATGACACTTTTCTCTGGAGAGAACATTTGAACATTATTCAGGAAAATATGATGTTTCAGAATTGTTTGTTTTGTTTTAACTTAAAGCAACTTTATAAGACTATCATTGATATTCAGAAAGAGAGATTTCCCTTTTTTTTTCTATTTTTTAAAAAAAACACTGGACAACATCTACTTTAAGAAGATAAAGAATGGGCTGAGAACAACATCAGACTTCCTGAGAACTGAGTTTGGTTGATACTCCCTATAATGCCCTAACTGAGGTAAGGATGTAAGGTTTGCCAGAAAGGAAACTTAAAAGCATGAGCAAAAGAGGAAAACATTGTTTAAATGTTTATGTGAAAAAAGCACTGTCCATTCACATCGTTCTCTGTACCAGGTCTATAGAGTCTTTTATTCTGGTAACTCTATGCATCCTAGTATGCCAGAATCAGTCAAGAATTATTCTTCAGACAGATGATGGCTCCCCTAGCCCTGTGGTCCACAATACCCTTCCTTTGTGTTTGTCCCAATGATGTGCAGAATGAGTACCCCAGGAGTGAGAGCACAAACCTTGACAAATTCATGCTGTGACCTTTACTGTCAATCTTGAACCAAGATGAACTTTTTTTTCTGATCTTTTCATTGCTTTCCTCATACTTTCTGGGTATCTTCTGGCTTTCAACATCATTGCTGTATAGTTTGAGATAAACAAATATAAATAAGGATATAGGTGCAAAGGCACCTAATCTTTTTTCTAAATAAAACACAGTAATTTATATTGACTTTTTCTTAATACAAGTGATGTGAAAACATAAACCATTAACATGATCATAGTCATATCATTAACATAAATTTATTCACATTTGAGTTATAAGAATGACTTTCAGATGGCTAAGTGTAAGTCCCTTTCAGGCTCAACCATTTTGTGATTCTGTGCTTCTCTAAGTCAAAAAAGTAGAATCTATTTTTACGTGTCAATCTGGGTATATTTATACTTTTTAATGCATAAGTATATGAAAACAGACAGTAATATCATTTTATGGAAAAGAGTGTTCAAATTCTAAAACAACAAATCTGCTCACTCTAAAGTACTAAAATTTTAGGTAGAATTTACTCATTGTTTCAATGTTGTGAAGACAAACTATGAATTTTTACTCCCATAGACAGAGATCAAAAAGGTCTACATTTCTTATAAGCCTCAAATTAAGAGTCAAAAATGCATAAAGAATCCATCATCATAAATAAAAAAAAATTACACTTCACATAGGAAGGAACTTTGATTTAGAAATGGCTTAGAAATGGGTTGCAAGTTCAAATGGGATGGGATTGTTTGACTAATATATCTTACATCTTTTTTTGAATACTGAAGAGTTATACAGTACTGGATAAATAAAATGTTATTGATGTATTTCAGTGGCATGACATATTTCCTCCTAAATTCCCAAGTCCAAACTTTTTTTCTAAACGCTTGCAGGAAAAAGAAAATATATTTATTATTTGTATTATTATTAATTTTCAACTAAGGTTTTCTTATTAATATTTACCAAATATTTCATTTAGAATTGACTCGTTTGAATTATCTGTGGAAATTCTTAGGCACCAACTACATTGTTAGGGAGACATGCAGTAGATCAGATAAAGTGGGTAAGAACAGTCCAAAAAGAAGATATAAGATTCTCAAAGCATTATAATCATTAAACTGAAATACTCCTCTGAAGCACCATGTTTCACAGTATTGCTTATAAACATGTACTAGCAATAGGACTAGTATATCAGTAAAGTATAATAAATGTATAACTTTGGACATTTTATGTTGTAGAGCTTATAGATGGCAGTCAGTTACTAGAAGACTGTGTAAATGAGTACTCACTTTAGCCCTGAAAATCCCCTTAAATGAAAAAGGGAAAAAAGGTATTTTTAAGGCATTTTTTTTTCATTTTGGAAACATTATTACTTTAGTGAAAACGCAGTTCCACAGAAAATAAAGAATATCCCAAGTGTGGTGAAAAATCAGTGCAACAAATTCCCTTATACTATGGCTTAAAATAGTGTTAGCAGATGATTTTCATTATGCATCATATGATGCCTCGGATAAATTAGTTTGATGCCTCAGATAAATTGTCTTTATATAGAAGTTAAACCCAACTATAGAAAAATATAAATTATAATAATACAGTGTTTTCTAAATTTTCTGAAGAAGGCAAGGGCAAAGCCAGCTACAGTTAGAACTGCAGTTATTCAACATACGTATTTATAAACCAATCTATCTAATTACTTGTTTGCTTTAGACACCTAAGTCAGAAAATATGGCTTTCAGTCTGAGGTTGGTTTCCCATGGTTATTAGGTTTCTTATTTAAAAATGAGAAGAATTAGTTTTAAGGATACCTTATTTTCCCTTCCACAGTACCATAACTCAGATTGTGGAGGTAATGACACAGCATCTGCAATGAAAGAAGCTGATTTAGAGGTGTTTGGTGGAATTGGTTTTCCTGACGTTGACCAGCCATGGAGCAGACGTGAAGGCAGGATTCATAAGGAAGCCAAACCTCCCTGCCACAGCTGGCTTTGCTTAGACTGCATTCCTAGTAGGACCACACCGAGAGGTAAAAGAGGAAGCTGTAGTCTGTATGCAGCAGCTCTTCAGGTAAACTAAAAAGCCACTTCCTTAGGTGAGTCACCAGGAATTTTGGTAAAATCGACTTGCTGGGAATCTCCTCTTGGAGCACTCCCAGTGTTCTAATATTCAATTAGAGTGTCTTAGGACTTGGGGATATTTCACTGATAAAAACATTTCCCTGTCTTGGATATTCATTTTCTTTGACACTTTCAATTTTTATGTTATATTTCTTCAGATTTATACGTGCTAATATTTAGACCTGGTCCTATGTAAATCTCAACTCCCTATATTTTCAGAGTTGCTTTCAACTCTGAAAATGTGTGAATGTATGAGAAGGAATAAGAACCATGTATTCACCAAAGCCAAAAAAAGTATTCCTTCAGACATAATAGCTAATCGTAGAACTCATCTTGATTTACCTAAGGTCAACTCTGGAAATGGTTATTTTTCTACTTGGGTATTCTAGTCAAAGGAGAAAAATAAATAAATAAATAAAATAAAGGCGCATAGAGGCTACTTGAGACATCCTTTCTAAGATGTGCCAAATCATCATCTAAATGTCTCGGTCATTCTCTACAGATTGCACAGAGTGAACTTAGGGTAAATTACTTTCTTAATTGTAATAAGAGATTCTTAAAGCCATCAGAAATTTCTAAGAAAATACATGTCCATTAAAAAAGATAAAATATCTGAATGACATCTAATCATATATAATTTTTACAAATTGAAATTTCAATGAATGTATCACATCAAATAATTTATGGAAAGTTTAAAATGTCCATTCCAAGACAATCTCTACTAAAGGAATGCATTAATATCAAAAGGAAGACTAAAATCAAGCTGTTGGATTTAAGTTTAAGCTAATTGGATTTACGGTTCAAAATCAAATGATTGGGAATCAGAAAATTAAAAGCTGTATTAAACCAATCATTCTTTTTTTCTTACCTATCTCTCCTCCTTAATGAGACTGTGCTACTAGTTACTACTTCAACAGTCTATATTCCTCTTATTTGTGTCACATCAGTGGCTCACAAATGAACTTACTTTGGTGAGAGAATATGCAGTTTTCTTTCTGCATGCATTGGTCCCCTTAAGGCAAAGGACTATGCTCTCTTGGGGCAAATTATAGTGATTGAGTGGACTGTAGGAAGGATGATTTCTCTCAACAGCTAGTGCACAGAGCACAGTGTCTTTCTTTAGGAGTGAGAGTTTTACATGGAACTTGATGCTCCATATACAACAGTGAACCTCTCAGATATCCTATTACTGGCTCCTTTCCCATTTCTAAGTGATGTGGTATTCACTATCTGTCTTCTTATCTGATTAGTGTGAAAAACCAATTGCCTTCTTGGTGTGATGAGGCTCTGCTCAACCCTCTCTGTGCCCTTGAGCTCCAGTTTGCAGAGGTGGTAAAAGATAATGAATGGCAAGGAGGAATGAGGTAAGCAACACAGTCTCATTTAGCCCATAAATTATATTCTGGAAATTGTAGTTTCAATTCTTGAGGAATTTCTGAATAACTGCCAATGTACTGATTCCCCCTCCAACTGCCCAGTGCAGTATGTATACTTGTTCTTTCCACATCTTTTAAAGATACAAAGTCATAAGCATTACAACAACCAAATATCCAAGGCAGTAATGGTTGGGTTTTGTTCTGCACTTTATAGTCCTCAACACTGCATAGGAGCTTAGGCTGCCTTCGGAGACTGGACCACATGTGCCAAGGCCAAGCAGAGATGCACCCTCATTCCCAACCAGCAGGTCCAGGCTACCTGACTGTTGGTGCAAGTTTTCCATAGTAGGTTTGGATGCACATCTGTCTGAAGAAAATCTGCTTCTGATTGAAGCTGTTTTGTGTGTATGAGGAAGTTTCTTCTTTAGCAGATGGTAATAATTTTTTACCAAACATTGCAAAGAGTTAGACATTTGCTAAGAGACACATGTTCACTGCATGCTGACCATGTGCATTTCTTTGGCATGCACTGCCAAAATCTTCCACTGGTCTGGTTTGCATTTGGATAGCAAACAATTTTGGGTCCAGAATGCAACACAGTATGGTGCTTGCATAGGTGTCTCCAGTACACCTACTCTCCTGCCTATAGTTTAAAGCCTGTCAGCTCTAGTATTGGTAACAAATGCTGCACAACCTTTCCTCAGCTCTGCTTACTACCTAGTCCTCTGTCAGTCAAAATTTGTTTCTGCAAGTGTGGGATGTCACTAGGTTCAAGAAGATGCAGAAGATGCACTATGTCTGTAATTTAGTAATTCTGTAATTTGAAACCTTACATTGTTACTATAGGATTTTTATATCCTTCATAGATTCGATTGTTAATTACAGTGTTGTCAGATGTGCACAGGAAACTAATGCTATAACTGAATGCATTCCACACTATGAGCTAAGCCTTAGAAGACAAAGTCAAAAATAATGAAGAGTAGAGAGAGCTCTAAGTAGATACATTGTTTTTTTAAAAAAAACCCTCTTAGGTGGAAAATTGACAAATTGTCAGTGAAAAGAGTCAAATAAAAAAGCCTATTTCAAATTATAACCACAGTAATAGCAAAAAAAAAAAAAAGTAAACCTATTACTTTTCAAAGATCTTCTCTGTCGACTTCTCTTCCCTATTATCTTTTTGTATGATAAAAATCTAAGAAATGAAGACGAGAGCTGTCAGATAAAAAAAAAAACAAGAAACTTCACTTCGGCAGATGTGTTCACATTTTCAGTTTGAACTTTCCTTCCTTTATACGTAAAAATGAATGGAATGTTTCTTTTACAGGAAGATCTATACAGTATTTAGGACACGTAGAGCGATAAAATTTGTGCTCTGTACTCTTTGTACTGCTTTTGCAGAAAAAAATGTTAATACTCTCTTTCATCAACACAATGATGGATGAGGCTGAATTTTAAAATACGGGAATTAAAAGCTGGAGAGGAAAAGCATTATGTAAAAATGATAGCCATGTAATACTTTGTGTTAAAGGCTTAGTTATTTACAAAGAACTTTGTCAGTTACTTATTAAAAAAGTAGGCAGGAGTGTCACTCCTTTCCCCTGTAGGGCACATGTGGTGTCCAATCTCAGAGTATGGGGGAAGAAAAACATTCCAGGGAGAATATAGTTACAGAGATCAAAGAAATATGTGCCAGAAAGATCCCCAGAAGAGCAGCATCAGCAGGTTTAGAGGCAGGGATTCGTTGACCATGATGAGGTTATCTGAGTCCTTTCTGTGGCTTTCTGCTTCAGGCATTTCCTCGCTCTGCTGAATTGTGTATGTGCTTCTGTCTCTTTCTACCTCTTTCATTAAGCTCAAATTAAGTGTGAGAACTTGGGAAATGCAACAGGAGGATGGATCCTCTAAGCCATGCAGCTGTGGAATTGTGTATACAAATTTTCTTGCAGGGTTTTAATACAAGTTCTATGCCTTTGTATTTTCATATAGTTTTCATATATTATGTGGAGTGACTACAAATCAAGCCACTAGTGCATGGAGAGGAGTAGTCAACTGTTACAAGGACAGATTTTCCATTAAAAAAAGAAAGCAACAAACAACACAGTGCATGAACAGAGCACACGAGCTGTTCACAATCCCCCTCAAATTTGAGAGTGCAAGCAGGGAAGGGAGGCTTCTTCACCTTTGGAAGGAGGTATCCTGCTTCACTAAGTGAGTCTGGTGCATGTCCCTGGGGCAGGGATTTCCTCACATGGAGACGTAGAATGCAGAACTCACATATCCAGATGGAAATTTGGGATAGAGAACAAAGATACCTAGCCAATCTCAGCTGCCTCAGAGGAGGAATTGGTTGCTTCAACAATGTGGGCTTAAGACCGAATGCTGAATGAATAGGAAAAAAAATAATTTGGACATGTTTTACTTTACTTTTTAATAAAAACAACATTATCCTTTATTTGAAAGGATTTTCTTTATTTGAAGGAATAAATAAATAAAACTCAGGCAAAATATGAAAATCTGTTGGGGGAAACAAACTTTAATAATTCCACATGGTTTTGAAGATATTGCTAAAAGATCCTGAATTTGCCCAAGCACAGTATAACATTTTTGAGCGTATTCCTTATTGCTCAACACTTAAGTTTATTCAGTGTATTCTGGCATTCTAATGACAAACAGATGATTACATGAGAAACCGGTGGAAATGCCACTGGCAGCTACTTAAAATATTCCTTTAGAAAAACAAACAAACAAACAACATAGCAAAAGTAAAATCCCTTGGTTTATTTTGTTTTAAACTGATAAACAATATTGAGTGAGCCGTCATCTTGGGAAAATATGCAACATGCATACCGACACCAATACTTAGTTTTGACTTTAAATTATATGAATGATATTTAGTACACTTGAAAATCAAGCAGTTTTTGGAGACTATGTTAGAAAATGATGTTTGAATATTTCAGCTGTTATTTCATTAGATGGTAAGTTATACAGAATGCAAAGACTGCACTCCAAATGCATGGTTCAATATAGCAAGCAATAGCTCTTTAAGTCCTAATTCTCTCAAATATTTAGCTTAGACTTACCTGATTCTGTTGCAGATTTCAGTATTTAGCATCTTAATACCCAATCTTTTTGTGATAACCTAGCAGTAATAATAATAATCTTGCAGTAGCTTCCCCCAGATTAAAAGGCATATATATTTATATGCATACAAGTCTATACCTTTTTTTCTTACCTATCATCTATCTTAATCAAATGTAGCTCTTCTACAAGGAAGAAGGGAGGGAGGGAGGAAGGGAGGAATGAAGGAAGGAAAACTTATTTCACATTTGCTTTGCAGAAATGTTAGCAGATTGCTAGACATATTTTGGCTGGAGTCTTTAAAAGCCACATAATGCAAATAATAATAAATAATGACCAATGAAACCTATTGTATGATAGTATGCCTAACTGTAGAGGCATATCTTGCAAGGTCCTTGTGTCTCATGTGGCAGCTAACTGGAACCATATTGTCATAGACCACGACATAGACTGTGTCAATGGTCTATTGGGACATATAAGTCTTTTTTGTTTTTATATCCCTTGAGTGAATTTCTCAAATTTAACCTCCCCTCCTTTTTTTTGGTATTTGTTTATACCTAGATAAGCAATGAAAACTGTAGTGAGCCAGATTAGCAACTTCTAGTGAGATAGTGCTAGGTGTGATTTCTGATGTGGAACCTCTGGACTTCCTGAGTTGGTGGATCAGCTGGTGGAAGGATAACCGGATAACTGCCAGCTTCTTTGCAGGAATTTACATTTTATTCTCTAGTACTCAGGCATGAATTTGGAAGGAGTTCATACAGTTAAATAAAAGAAAACAGAACAAAAACCATCCTACAGTTCTTATGCTGTTAATTTGTGCTGAAGAATTGTCAAAGTAGCTTTGACTAGTTGATATGTATATCAGAGATGCAATCAGCAAAAGTCAGAGTAAAATCTCAGTCATCCCGTTTCCTTGGATAATATCATGAAAATGGATTTGTGCTCATTCACAATCTTGTGTTTGTGCATCCCACTCAAACACTGGGGTTACCCTTGGATTCATACTGTCAAAGAAAAACAGCTTTTACAACACAGCTATTTTGAGCATTCAAATGGTGACTGATACTTTCCTAATATTCTTAAGTGATTCTGCATATTGAAAGAGAGACTGGCAATATAGTTGCAGAGCAACATCTGTGCTGAAAGGTAGCAAGCAGTTGACTGCACCTGAAAATCAGAGAAAGAGACAAATGCAGGCAATGAAAACTGCATTTCTTAATATAGAGCAAGAAGAGAAGGCAGCAAGCAAACGAGAAGCAGAAAGAGAGAGTACACAAAATATATAGCAGAAAGCTTAAAATCCTTCTGCACACCTAGGACATTGTCAAAATCTCATTGGAAAGATTCCTGCTGACTTTTGGATGCTCTTCTTCATGACCCTCTTTGAAAGCAATTGAAATCTGCTGCTTTTCTAGTAAGGGGGATCTTAAATCAGGCAGTAGAGCCTCCATGTGCCTTAAAGCAAGAGCTTGCTTTCTCTGGCCAGTGTGTGTGGTTTATTCCCAGGACAACTGGGAACTCCAAGCTGTTGCTTAGCTGCCGAGCTAATGTTTATGGGGTGCTTCTGCACTTCCCACTCTCGTTTGTCTGCAGTGTATGTCAGAGGGGGATGTTGATGTCTGAGCTGTGGCTTTTTTTTTCTTTTTTTCTTTCCTATTTGTATAGTTGAAGGATTCTAGACAATAGGAAACATTGTAAGAGTAATGTTCAGCCATAGGCTGAAGTGAGACCCCAGTTCTGGAGAGCAAGCGGGTTGCTGCATGGCATCACTGGCTTTGGGGAGGCACCACCAGCCTCTGCACCTGTGACAGGCAGTGGCTGCCTTTAAAAGCCTGTGACAGTGGGCTTAAAAATAAACATATGTTCAAATGAATTAAAATGAGGACTATAACGGATCATTTGCATGCAAATGGCTTGAAGAACTAATTTTCAACAATATCTAGGACATGGAAATTAACCCAGATTTTTTGTGATGCAAAAATACACTCAGCAATTTAGCTTCTGTTGGCTTCATAAAGCCCCTAAACCCAAAAAGACTTGGATATTTTCTCTCTTTCCACTGAACCTAAACTACTTAGTTGTGCACTAGCAGTTCCTAAGAAAATGCTAACAGAAAATTTCTAGACTGCTTATTAGAAAAAAAAAATTCTTTTTTTTCTTGCAGCTGTACTTTACAATTTTATACTTGCTGCCATAGTCTTCTGTTGGATTTAAATATTATTCTTTATTAAGTAGCATAGGTTTTTTCTTCTATTAGAGTCCTTAACCATTCCATATTTCTCTTCTACAGCATTTTGCTTCAGAGAAAGTGTCTTGTCTGCAGTTATTGCACTGATAAGGCAGGAGGCAGTAACTGTACAAGCAAAGAAAAAAATATCTTGGAAGTGAAAAAAGTGAGAGTCTGCTGGAGAGCTCTAATATGACCAGGAAAAGCAGTGCTGGATAAAATCCAGAGAAGGAGAAGCGGGGCTGGGTGCCAGGTACTGTGAGTGCAAAGGCTGTGGATAGATGTGCGGCCAGAGAAGTGTCAGTGCCATTGGTGTGGAAAGCAGCCACTTAAAGCTGTGATGTGGCAGGGGATCAGAGACTACTGCTGCTGCAGCTCTGCGTGGGGAGAGGCGATGTCCCTGAATGCTTGGGCTCTTGCACAGCCATGAGGCTTTGCCTAGGTTGTCAATCAGCTCCTTAAAAAACAGGGACTTTGGATGATTTGCTTTCTCCCAAAGCTGCAGATATGTCTGATACAGAACACTGCCTCTTTTCTTTCTGTTTCTACCCCAAAACTCAAAGTAGGAATAAAATCTGTATTTTGTTTTTGCACAATATTTATTTTCTTTTGATTTGATAATTGGAGAAGAGGCACATTTTGTGTTGATTTTACAGCGTGTCTTGTTTCATGGGGATTAGTAGAGTTGAGATGATGTAAAAGTTAATTTGCATAGACTTCCAAATGGCAGGGCTCTGTGCACATTTGCTCCTAGTAATCATTTCCTCTGACCTGTGGATTTGCATGCTTGAGCTTTTGTTGAAGAGCCAAAGGGAGAAGATGACCTTGTTGTCTTGGCTATCTGACTGAAACCATGAATTCTGTTTTCACATTCAAGCACCTTCTCCAATGTTATTATTGTCATCTGGGATTAAATATTTTCTGCTTTTATTAAATGTCACTGAGAATGGTAGGGCAGGGCACTATACTGAACATTTTATTGGTTTGTTTATGTAATTGTTGAAGACTGATTCAGATTATTAAGATTTTGACAGTCTGAACATACAAGATCATTAGTGCATATTTTCCACTGAGGTCTATGAGAGTTTTTTAGAATCTGCTAGCTTGTAGCTATCTCCAGAAAAAGGGTGAATAGATAATTTCAAATTTACCTCATTAGTATATGGCATGGTAAAAGTCTGCCAAACATACTCATATTTTACAGAAAAATAAAATGATATATGTGACTCAGTCTAAAACCTTGATGTAAAAACATAAGAAGGCTAATTTACTACTTTTAAAATTTACCACTCCACCATTACATTTCCACTGGACTAAGGTGGAATGAGATAAAGTTCAAACAAGAATTTCATAGTCAGAAAAAGAATCAAAAAATATATACACACACACACACATTAGCATCTCCAGCAGGTCGAGAGAGGTGATTGTTCCCCTATACACAGCCCTGGTGAGGCCACATCTGGAGTACTGTGTCCAGTTCTGGGCTCCCCATTCCAAAGGGATGTGGAATTGCTGGAGAGAGTCGAGCACAGGGCTATGAGGATGATCAGGGGCCTGGAACATCTGCCCTATAGCAAAGGCTGAGGGAGCTGGGCCCGTTCAGCTTGAAGAAGAGAAGGCTGAGGGGGGATCTTGTCAATATCTATAAATACCTCAAGGGAGGCAGTGAGGAGGATGGGGTTGGCCTCTTTTCAGTGGTGGACAGTGATAGGACTAGA
>JAUBOD010000810.1:2795311-2808248 GCA_032353885.1 Nothura maculosa
CTGCTCTAGGTGTGCCCGCTGGAGCAGGAAGGTTGGACCAGATGATCTCTAGAGGTCCCTTCCAACCTTGAAGATTCCGTGATTCTGTGATTCTGTATTTGTTACTGTACATCTCTCCCTTTATACTTCCTTAAGAGGTTTAATGATTAGTGTAAAGCATTGAATTTGTATTCTATAAAACCATAGAATTTGTATTCTATAAAGCTATTTAATAGGAAATCAATGAATCATAAAATAGAGACAGGAAAAAAAACAGATATATCTAAATCAGCAGAGTTAAAAATGATCTTGCAAAAGTTATGAGATACAAACCCGTAGATTTACTCCCACAGAGAGAACTAGAATAATTTTCCCTTTTTTGGTGTAGCTTGTTCATATAGCACTTGCTCCATGCTCAAGAGAGGCTTCTCATTGCATCTTCTGCATCCATTTTACATGGATCCATGTAGGTTACTGTAGTGACTGATCTTGGGGAAGTCTCACGGTGAGGTGAGAACTATCTCAAAGGACAAACCTTCCCTCAGGTATCTAGCAAACTACTGTTGGAGTGTTAGACCTGACTATCATAAAAATATAAAATGTGTAGGACATGGGTTTTTCTGATGGAAAGAAATAGAGGTCTAGTTTGGTTTTAGTGCTGGCAAAAACAATGCTCTCAGATAAAATTGTGTCTATACTCACTGTAGGCATCAATGGCCATGGTGGGCAATGAGAGGTCTTTGGGTAAAGCAAGCATAAAATGAAACAAAGGAGTACTTTTATCACATTTCATGAAGAAGTGTAAGAGTTTTAACTCCTTTTCCTGAAATGCCCTCTTGTATTTCTCAATTTTCACAGTGTATGTGGTCTACAGAGAGAAGAGCATGCTGACCTTGTTTTTATACTGGGTTTTATTTATATTTCCTCATAACAGAAGAAATGCTCTATAGGAGATTTAGCTATGTCATTTTGGGATATAAAACAGGAAATTGCTGCAATATTGAAAATTCAAATAAAATGTTCATGTGAACTATTATACAAGCATTAAGTACTTGTTATTATATCTGAAAATCTTCTCCTACTGCAAATAAAATAAACATCTGTCACAGAGCATTTCATAATATTTTATTAGTATACTCTGTGCCTTAAATGCAATTAAACTTAACAGACATGTCCTACGGTTTATTAACAAGGTCTGATAGTAATTTTTGGCCCATTTTCATAGGTATACTTCATACAAGATATTGCAGATCTTGGCTAGACCCTTTACTAACTACTTCATGAAACTGTGTAGTCTGAGATGTCTGTAGATTGAAAGGTATTTTTGGATATTAAATATGTTAATGTTTTATGACCATGATAATGGTAATGCTTAGAAAGATTTACTAGTATACTTTTCATCAGATAATGAGTATTTTTTTTTACTTAAATAGTTGAAAAGCAGAGTATGTAGACATACATGTTAAATAGTAAATTCAAAATAAAGAGATGAATGATAAGAAGATCAATAATAGCTAATGATCTTGCCCACATGAAAGCCAAATATTTGAAAACAATGGAGGAGGAATTAACTACTTTCATTAAATAAATGATGGAAAATTACAGCTGTTGGGACTCCATGTTAAATTGTCATGCACAGAACTGCGAGCTCACAACCCATACAGAATGAGTATATATGAAAATATATAAGAAAATACACAAGAATATATAATAAAATAAACCATGTTGCTGATTACTAAATGATTAAGGCAAAAAACAAAAAGCAACTATGTTAATTGTAGACTGTGAAGTACTAGTCACTGAGGCTGACAACTCCCTAGCACAACATATTACAAGGAATTTATGTGACAACCTTCATTTCTCACAACTGTAGTATTGTGTCTTTAAGCCCTAGCTCAAACCCAGCACCAAGTTACTTCTCTGACAACTTCAAGAAATCTTACTGAATAACATCTGCACTTATTTTGATATGCACCTCAAGGTTCCCAGAGAAGGAAAATCTTGTAGCCTTTAACATCCCATCACAAAAATAATGGAGACATAGAAAATGTCTTCCACATTTTCTTTACATAAAAACTGAATTTTCTCCATGTCCTGATGCTTCAATGAACTACAGAAATCAAATTATTTTCCCCAACAGATCATATGAAGTTGTTACCACAGCTTTTAAATGTCAGTGGGGAAAAAAATGTCTGCCCACTTCTTCCTCATCCTCTTGAAAAATTTATCAAGTTACATGTATTTCAATCCAAGAATATAGATTATCAAAGAATTGTGGAGATAACATCATGTCAGGTGTCATAACATTGTGGAGTCAAGAAACTGGAGATTTCCACTAATGTAAAAAGAAAAAGCAGTGGATTATGGATGAGGGAAGTACATGTGCTAAAGAAGGAAGCCTGGTTACAAGACTTCTTGTGTGTCTTTCTGCCAGGACTCTCCTTAAGGACTCTTCTTACAGAGATTTGTGAAAAGAAATAAATAGTCCATGACCTTTCCAACGCTCAGTTCCTCAATGCCTCCTCTTTCTCTGCCCTGCAGTAGGGATTTGTCTGCCCCATTTATTGATGCTAGTCTCAACTGCCTTCATCTTAGCTGATTTCTAAACTCAAGCTATATCTTGGGAAAGGTCAGATTCACAGCTGCATTTTATACACCAACATCCTGTGTGAATGGTGCATCCATCTCAGGCTGGTAGATCCATCTCAGAAGATTCTGTCTTGCAAGTAATCTCAAGTACTAGATGTTTAGGGAGAGGACCTTGCAGGGCATAGCTTGTTCGTCAGCAGTGACTCATTGCATTTTGGATCATTCATTCTGTAAAGCTGTGTGATATTCAATACTTGCTGGAACTGTATCATTTCCATGGCCTTCACAAACCTCCAGAGTAAATGAGTACCATGCTTCTCTGGGAGCTGCCCAAAATAGAATAGCTTATTTGTTTCCTCATTCTGAAGTGCAGAAAGAAGGGTATAAAAAAGCTCAAATTACACCAAAAACTAGGTATATTTTAAACCTATCATAAACAGAGAATGTGTAAGCTTTTTATGAATCTGACAAACTAAAGTACTGCTTCTGGAAGTCTTGCTACTGGCAAAAAAATCCTTCCATGCAGCCACTGGAATAATCAGTACGCCAAAAGGAAAATGTTAAGATTTCAATATAAGCCAAGTGGTTAATGCAAAGTATGATTATTTGATATGGTAGTTGAACTAAAATGTTGTCATTTTGTTCCTTAAACAGGACTTTTGTTCCTTAAACATGTGTAGAGTAACAAATTAGAGAAATTAAAGTTTTAAATTTTGGAGAATATCTAAAAAGGATATTAGGATATCCTAAAAGGAATAAGGAGAAATAAATAAGGAAATTGAAGGGCTTATGGTACAGCAGAATAACTATCAGTAACTTTTTTTTAGGCAAAACAACTCAATTTACTCCCAGCAGCATGCCAGAGGTAAGTTTCTGACAGCACCTAAAATACCCATGGAAGTTTCAATTTTGGGGTATAGTGATCTGCTTTTTGCTAGAGATTGCAAAAAGGTTTGAGAACAAGAACAAAAGTATTTTTTTCTCTTCTTCATAAGTGCTGTGATAAAATCTACATGAAGCAAAGGAGTGCGGAGGAACAAGGGTAAGGGTGAATTGCTGTGTCTGAGCAAGGGTGCTCCGGGGCAACCCTATTGCGTTGCTGGGCAGTGACTGAGGGCCCTGTCATGGGCTGAGATGGGACCAGAGCAGGTGGGAAGCTGGCTCAAGACATGGACAGGTAGGGCCAGGAGTATGGAGCTGCAGCAGCCTCACCTCCAGCAAACTGTGCAGCTGGCTCCTTACATCATGTTATGCAAAAATAGCTAACTATTGATGTATTTGGAGAGCTCTAGTTATGACTTAGATTTGAAAGCTGAGATTTTGTTGCTAAATGTCCTCAAAGAGGGGATAGTCCCTTAGTCAAGCTGTAGAGTCTGAAAAGATAAGCAAGATTATCTCCGTGCCAGACAAGTCAATGCAGTCCCTTGGGAATAATCCTTGGATATAAATTCCACTCAGAATGTTTACTGGATGAAAGTAGGAAAATGTTATGGAAAATCCAGGACATTTTTGATATTTCTTGATATTCTGTTGAGAATATGGGAAGTTTCGTTTGGTTTATGTGAGAGGAAAGTCATCAACTGCAATACAATACATCTTACAGGGGAAAAAAGGTGGTTTGACTGTACACCTGTACCAGACTGGGGTCTTACTATTTTGTAATTTCAGCATCTAGTATAACATTACTCTCTGATAATACCTTCATGAATTTTACTCTGATTACAGTAAAATGAGGAGTATGGCAACACCAAAAATGATTTTTATTATTTTATATTTCCTGGAGTCTATAAGGATATGCTACTGGAAGACAAATAGATGTACACTGCTTCAGATTGCTGTGGAAATGATAGTTTGGGAAGTATTTTATCTGCCCTTTCTAAGCATCAATTAATTGTCTTTCTAATGAATTAAAGTGACTTTCACTATATGGAAATTTGAAAATCTGTTCTTATAATTTATCACTCACAATACAATTCTTCTTAATGAGTTGAAATGTTTTATGTCATTGTGGCACTGAAGTTATGTAATAGCTAGTAAATACTTGGAAAAACCATGAACATTAACTTTTGTTATCTTTCATCCAAACGTAGGATTAGTTTGATCCAAAACAGATGAATGGGGAAAACAGCTACTGTTTCAAATACCTCATTTGTACAATTTCCAGACAGAAGGCAAAACTAGCTGTAAATCACAGTTGGTCAGTTTAACGTGGCTTTCAGACTCCCATCAGAGTAAACCCAAACTCTGGAATCATTAAAATGTAATATTTTCCATGGGTGTGATGTTAACTCTGCCAAAGAGACAGAGAAACAGACTATATGCTCTTTCAAGCATCATTGCTGATGATTTCCATGTTTATTAAAAAGAGAAATATACAATTAGTTAAATGTTTACTTCCTACTGTAAAGGACATTATAAAATATGTTACCCTGCACTGTTAAGCACCCTATGAACATTTATTCTACATGGCTGCTCAGAAGATGAAGTATTTATGCAGTTAAATAATAACAATACTAATAATAATAATACAGGAAAAAAAACATTTTTTTGCTCCTGTTGTTAATTTAGCACACAGAAACCATATATTTTTATCTGTCATTCCTACAATAGGTTGCCCAAATAAGCTAGTGATTGCACTGTATTATCTGCTCTATTGCAGAAGGGATATCTCTTATATTTGACAAAGTTTCAGGGATAACAACAAAGAAATTTATCCTAGTCTGTCCAAAGAAACATTCGCTCACCTATGGCAGACTGAGGATTTTCTTCCTGGCAAATATAAGAGGCTGTGTGGAAATGAAGCATTTGTGTTTGACAACATTTGTATCTGCTGCTTTACATTCAGAGAACATACTTGTTCTTTCCTGCCCATTGAATCATCTAGCTTGCTTGCATGATGCAGTTCTTCATCCAGTCTTGCATTCTTTGCTACAGAAAACTGTAGTTTTGGTGATTTTGATCTGTAATAATATTAATCATAATTATTCTTTTTTTTCTTTTTTTTTTGAGGGGAGAAAGAATGGAGGAAAAGGACTAAACTGTTTGAGTAGCTTTTCCAGAACTCCAAGATATTTATAGTTCTGAGCCCTCTACCATTTTTCATGTTTGAAAACATACTGTGAAGAAAATCCCTGAGCTGTCCTTTACTGAAGCTATAGATCAATCTGTGAGAATTCCTAAACTGTGTAGACCTCCAAACTTGTTGCTTCTAGGAAATAAGAAATATATTTTCTTTGTGATTTTAGGACTGGTTTTAACATATTGACATGGGAAACTTCAAGTTTAAATGAATGGCCTTCTGCTGAGCAGTATTATTAAAAGACTCTGCCAGATCTCATTTTCTGTCTCACCCATGCAGCACTGAGAGTCCCTGTGGAAGTCAGTGTACTTGTTCAATCAGTTCTAAATTTCCCTTGGATGTGAGGTAATTCCAAGTGCCACCTGTTAGGAGTTAACTTCATTAACTGTGCAGTAAGCATTTTAACCAGCTGCAGTAAAATATACACATTTGCTCAGGATTTGCATCAACTTAATTTAACACATTAAACATTGAGTAAAGTTGATGCATTTTTGTTTCACTCCTCATTCCCAGACCATTGGGAAAGGGAGAGAAGAATCAAGATCTGCCTATTTTTGCTATTAATTCACTTTGTTGTTAAAAAAAAGTTGTGAAAATTCATTAAGAAAATGGACAAATTTCCAGCCTTAATGCAGTCATAGCTGGCTCTTCTGTTTCTATTTCTTTCCATACATCTCAGAGTAAGTTTATGACCTGAATGCATGTGGCTAGATGAAACTGCAAAACTGCTACATTTTTTCCCCTTTTACTCAGACATGTTTTCCATTTTCTTCAAAACTTTTGATATCCAGAAGAAGGAATTAATCTCTTGGTTTCAATCAACTCCTAGTTGCTCTAAGATGTTATTTTTCATCAGAAATCTGCAGATCATAAAGAAAGCTGTGAGATCACATAGCCAAAAAACAATCAAATGCAAATATGCTTCTCAATATAAAAAAAGTGGTTTTATACTCTTGCTAGGGATAGTAATATAAAAATACACCTTACAAGCACAGTCATCTTGCAGATTCCCTACTATAAGTTCTATAGTAATACTGAAGGCTTTGTTTCAGGATGTCCTCATTCATAACTTGGATTTAGCAAAATATATTTTGTTCATAGAGTTTTTTTCTAACACTATGGGGAAAATTCTAGCTTCAGTATACTCAGCAGCATTTTGCCACTGATTTCAATACAGCCAAGATTTCACCCTGTGCTTCAGACCTTTTGCAGGTCATGAAGGCCCCAGTAAATAGCTCTGCTATTGTAAATGAGCCAAAAAGTAAACAGCAAGACACTTTTACACAGCCAGAGTGATGTCACGTGGCTATAAATTATATGACAATTAGATCCTTTATAAAAATGGAAAAAGAATCAAGTCCAGATCCTCAACTGTGACAGCTCTGTGTAAGTGTGCATATTTAACTTGGCAGGGCTACTCACACCAGCTGAGCATCCACTTCAAATGTATTTTGATAGTATTTTCTTCTTAATATTTATTTTTTTTTAGGCAGATGGCCAAGTCATAAGACATGAATATTATTCATATTTGTTTCAACTTTGAAAAATTCAGAACAAGATGTTTTAAATGATAGGTAGAGAGTCATGTTGTAGATACATACATTAGACTGATCTTAACATCCTCATCTTTTCAAAACCCTTATCAGAAACAAGAAAAGTTTATTGGATAGAAAAACCAAGAGTTTTCTCTTAGCAATATGTAAATATGTATTTTAAAATAGTCCTAATTCCAAAAATAATTTTATTTATGTTTTATTCTTAGGAGTAGATCAGTGTAATAATATCCTGAGTCTTCTGTCATATGGTCAAATGCCACCCATAATTACATAACAGTATATTTACTCATAATGTGGGATGAGAAGTGGCCTACCTCTTTTGAGTCAGCCCACTAACGAAGCTAAGATTACATGATCTAAATACTCTGGAAGTACAGCATAAAAAGTGTCAAATATTCTTTGCACACTATCTAAAAAGTAATACCAGGAGCACTTCTTGGAAAAGGATGTATTTTGGCTTATGATTAAGCTGACTTCATAAAGAAAGAAGAAAAATCTTGCACACCTGCTATTTAGAACATTCTGCAGGATGTATGCTCCTTAAAACACAGCACAGAGTAAACTATGAGGAATATATTTTCTTAAGTTGTTTTTTGAAGTCTACTTTTGGTAAACTTCACAGATTTATCATTATGTTTATATAAAAAAACTGATGATTTTATTTTTCTCCTCAAAGAGAAAGGTTATTTTCTTTATTAAATGAGAAAAGAATAATATACAAGATGATTCCACATTAATAAATAAAACAAAAACAAAAATTAAAAACAGAAAGAAAATTTAAAAAGATAGAAAAAAAGGAATTTTTACACTGATGAGAATAGTCATTAAACAAAAAAAATATATCTGAGAATTTTACATGTAGTTGTTCAATATTCCAAAAGATGGTCATTGCAAATAATTCTATATATGTTATATCTTTTTATGTCTTTTTATATTTTCTCTTTTTGAGCATAAATTTACACTACTATAAGTAGAACTTCAAACCTATAAGTCAAAGTTGCTACTACAGCCTCACAGTAACTTAATGAATTCACAATGTGTTTTACTATGAACAAAGAAGGGGTAAAAATAAGGTTAGAATTACACAACCAGCATTGTAATGCCTTATTTTTCCCCAGAAAGTGCTTAAAGTATTTCTGTCATTTACTGTAAGTGCCTATAAATTAAAATTAATTTATTGAAGCAACAGCTGTCTGAGGTTTCATTTGGGAGAGAAATTTTCTGCATGTGCACAAACTACAATTGTAATTGCAAAAATATGATTCCTTTGAGATTGAAATATATTATTTCAGTTGGAGGATTTATTTATATGAATTTGTAATTTACGCTGTGTAAGTGAAAAATTGAGCCTTTGAGGTTTTCTTTTTGTCTTAGGAATTTACAAAGATAACCACAACAGACAACAAGAACTTGGTAGGCTGAAGAAATCTGCAACACAAAAAGCAAATTTGTTTAATGGCTCTTCTATAATTTAAAGGAGTGCCTAGGTCAGAGAAAACTTCCCAAATGCATCTCTTTTAGTGGTTTTTTTCTGCTTTTTGCTGAGGAATATCCTTAACTAATACATTTTCCCAGTGGAGTTTTAGGCCTTAATACAAGACAATTTTTTTGTTTGTTTCTTAATTTTGATTAGGAATGATCCAGGTTTGTGTGTGTTTGTGTGTTATTCATCTGCTTAGAGTGAAGGAAACAGTCTTTCAGAAAACCAATTAGCCTTTTCTCTCTCAAAAAGAACAGTCTCCAGTACAGCTGTTCTCTAATATACAAGAGGGATGTCTTTGTTTTCTTAGTACTTTCTGCAGGTTGTATGTGTGTTAAGCACAACTCTTGGAAATCCTCGTTCTCTGGATTCTAATAATATATTCACTCTTCTCTTCCTCTAGGATTAGCTACTCATCTTCACAAGCTGAAGTATATGCCAGAGACACATGGTATCTCTGCCATCTGTGTTTAGAGGCAGAAGAAAGCATAGGAACTCTAAAGGGTCATGGCTCAGCATGAATCATTTGTCTGGGATTTATTTTGTTGTTTTCACAGGCTTCTTTGAAAAATGTTGAGCAGAAAAGAGGTTTTCCCTTCTCTCAGTTCAAACAAGCATAAATGTCACAGAAACAATATCAACTTATCACTCAAATCTTTAGTCTGTGTTTTTCCTCCATTGCTTATAGTCCTGCTGTATAGAACATTTTCCTTTTACCAAACTTATTTATACAATGCAACAGCCTGGTTTTGGAAATAGTGGTTGCTGACTCCTATATGGTTTCCTAAAGAAAAATAAAAAGTGAATGATGATCTTATAATGATGATATTTTTACACAAAACCACAAATCCCTAGAAATAGACAGTCTCATGTTTTTCATTACTTTATTTCCCACTGAGAACAATTCACACCTTAATTTCCAGGCACATTTGATCAGACTTTTCCCTAGTTTCCATGAGCAAGATGTAAGATGTAGTCATGTGCCTTATCTTAAATAACATTTATAAATTATACTATTGTATGTAGACCATCAATAAACAGATAATTGTCATTTTAAGGCTTAATTCATTCTATCTTTCAAGACTTTTTTTTAGTAATATGGCACCTCTCTGAAAAATCATATGAAGTAAGGTAAAGCAAAAGGAAATTCCAGAAGCTTAATTAGAAGAAAACTCAGGGGATGACCATTTGCATTATCTTTTTTATCAATGGCATCATCTTAAATGCCTAGAGTAACCATGGATATGACTTCTCACACCACTGATCCTTATTTCTCACAACTCTCACCTGGACATGGACAGGGTTCAGCATATGCTGGTACTGGAAACTTTGTCATGTTTCCTTTTCCAAACTCATTCTAGTGCAAAACTGCAATCAAGTGACATTTGAGCAGATCTTAAGTGCCACTGCAGCAGAGCTCAAATTATTCTGCAGTTTCAATGCTTGTTGCAAGATCAACTTTTCTTTACCTCCTTTCTTGCAAATTTAGTAGTCCAAGTGCTCCTCTGGGCCTTCTTACTGTCTGAATATCAGTGTCTCCCATTGATTCCGTAAAATAAATTTGTAGCTTGAAATGTTTGAAAATACTGTTAGGAATTTCCAACCAGAGTGTCTTTGGACAAAACTTTTTCAAAATCTAATTTGATTCAGAAGTTTAACTCAATGTGGTCAGAAGTCCTTTCTTTCTAGTGCAAGACAGTATAAAACAGACAGGAAACAAAGAAGTCCTGTTCCTGAAACTGGGCTAGGGTTGACTATGGTAATAATTTATGTTCTCTAATTGGAGGGTTGGGTCCTGTGACAATAGGTATCTTCTGCTCGATAGAATTTGGAATACAGATGGATATTCTTGTCAGTTTTTTAAAGCTTTATATATAGCTTCTTTTGCTTAGTCTTCATGTAGGGGTTTTACAACTCAGAAATTCATTTCTAGCTTTATTCTGGGTACTGAGCTGCTCTCCAGAGGAAGACTGAAAAGAAGTCTGGAATCAATTGTGGTCAACAGCTTAAGTTTCCTTCACTGGATGGATAGTTCCATTGGCTAGAATTATTTTAATGGTAAGATCATTTGAAAGAATGCAATAACTGAAGAACACAGTTGAATATTCAGTGCCTTGACCTCAGAATGAAGAAAAAAGAATTGTTTCAAACCAAAACTCTAGTCTCTTTTTTGTCACATTTTTTTCCATAATCATGGTTAAATTCAGCTTTAGGATTAAAGCTAGTGTTTGGTAATCTACAAACTGAAGAAGTCTTTTAGCTCTTTGCTACATGCTTCAAGGTTTAGAAAGATGTTAAAGATAGCTGATGCTTTCTGTCTTGTTTGCTGGAAAGTTACAGCCTCTGACTGCATTTAGAAGTCAGGTTGGAGTCAGGGTTTGAGAGATCGATAGTGAAATATCTCCTTATGCTTGTGATTGTACGCTCTTTAGTGTTATGAAATAAATTTGTGTTAGCTCTGGTCTGTATTTTCTCCTTATAAATCTCTTTTTAATTTGTCTTTTCTTTTTTTGGTTGATTTCATGGGCAAAAATTTTATTTTAAGTTAGGTTCAGGAAAGAATAGCTCATAGTGAGTATTCATTTTATGGCTTGGATTAGACTCAGGGAAAATTTGGGGGAATATAATACAAAAGCCAGTGGTCTGAGAAATGAAATACTGCATATTTCATTTTATTTCTAGAGGAAATGTGAGCTTAAAGGTCAGAAAAGACTTGCTTGATTGGTATCTATATGTTTAGTGAATGCTGGTGGCCAGCGTAAGACGAGGTTTAGAATAATTAACATAAAGAGTGAAGATACTACTCAAAATTATGTGGTCCTCATAGCTGGAAGTGGACTGGAAGAGCAACTAGTTGTGGACTACAGTTGAACTGTGATTAGACTAGACATTGAAATGTGAAGAGTTATATGGCTTGTCAGATGACATAGCACCTTCAGAGTTTGGTGTTTTTCACTATGAAAACATGATTTCCTTTACTGTAGTGATGGGTTACAAATGACTAAGTTTAGAGATACATTTAAAGAGGGATGAAGGCCGGGTGAATTTACGTTCTCAGGACATACACAGATAGGAGGAAGGCTGATATGTATCATTTCTCTCACTGTGGATATGAGTTTCTGATGTTGTTATAGGGCATTCATATGGCATTAGTAGAATTATGTTAGTATAAAGAGACATTCTGCCAAGCAATACATTTCCACAATATTATTTTCATACTTGCCTCTATGTTAGTTCACTTCCTTTTGTGAAGGTAGCTAAATATTTCTCTCTGACTTCTGTACCTCTAGGTACAAATTGATAGACATCACATGGGTAAGTCTGCACCACATCTGTCTTTTTCTGTTCTATACAGCTCTCAAATTTCCTCATGAAGATTTCAGATCTTGAAACACAAATCTTTGCCATTATTTTATAAAAACAGTGCCCTGGTCAACAGGCTCACCTTATTCCCACCAGCTTTTTGTACAGAAGAAAGCAGAAAAAAGAAAGATGCTTAATTTCTTGGGACCAGAGGAATTTCTTAGTCCAGGAAAAAGTTCCAAAGTTCAGGCAAAACCCAGGATATATGCTGGATACATCCCATTTGCTGTGCTCAGTCCACCCTACAGCTAACAAGCTACAGCAAAGCTGTTACAAATTGGTTTGTAATGTTTGGTCTGGTGGTACCCAGGCACTGCCTAGGGTAGATTCCTCTTCAGTTTTTGATCTGACTGGGTACCTGTGCATGCTGTGACAGATATCCAGAGACAAGTCTCCCCCTGAAGAGCTGCCCCAGAATATAACAACTGTTATATTCTCAGCTATACTCAGATACTGTTTGGGATAATCCTGGATGATACAGGCACAATCCATACCTTGTGGAAGATTACAGCAAAAACAGATGAAGTCAGTGGCCTAACTGTTGATCCTGTTAGCTCTTTCATGTTTTGAAGAGACCGCACCCTAATTCACAGTACTTGAATTACACTCAAAGTGAATGAACATGCCTCACAGTAGGGCCTTTGTTTACTTTTTTTTTAGATTTTTACTTTTAGAGCTTTTGTTCACACAGCAGGGCCTTGTGCTTACTTTTATAGCTAGCAATGAACAGTGCAAATCTAAATTAATTCTGATAGCTTCAGTGGAATGGTTTTAAGTGTATAACCATATCAAAATTTGATACAAAATCTCTTATGGTTACAGTGATTAAAATAATAAAAGCAATCTCCATCCCTGCAGCCTGATATGAAGCACATGGTGAGGACACTGATT
>JAUBOD010000810.1:2849461-2869761 GCA_032353885.1 Nothura maculosa
GGAAAAAGACAGAAAATAACAAGAGCCAAATGATATGACTGAAGAATGATACCATAGATTTCTCTAGTTTTTTTTTTGTTTGTTTTTAATTTTGTTTTGTTTTTAATTTTGTTTTGGTTTTGGACTTGTGACCGAATAATATGACCTTAGGTGAATATATTTTCAGTAGGAAATGAAGTACAGTTATATACAAAGCAGCAATCTCAGTCAAACAAAAATGTGCTAAGGGTAGTGTACAACTCTAAATTCCTTGGAACAAAGAGGTTTTCCTTTCTCACTTGTGTGATGATGTGTTTTTGGAGAAAGAAAATTTCCTATGACCCCAGTCTTGCATTGTCTTCTACTTGCTTCCTGTATCTTCCTTCAACTTTTATTCCTTCAACTTTTATTTACATTTACACTTATGCAATTAACTTCTTTCCCTATTTATTCAGAAAAGAAGTAATTTAAAGTCATTTAAAGAAATATAGATGTGTTGTGTCCTAAACCAAAAAAAAAAATCAGAAATGCACATTAATGCAGTAGACATGATGCATGTATTCAGTAAGTCTCTTCACAGCATGCTTATAAGAGTTTTGTAGGTATAACTACTCAACAAGCATGCAAATAGCTCTATGGTGAAGAGAGAGTTCAGGTTTTCCGCAGCACAGGATATGCATATACTTGCACATATATGTGCATATACAGAGGCTATTCAATAGCCTCTGAAATTGAGAGACAAAGATAAGACATGAATAACAGCAAGAATGATGAACTATGCAACACTGCATATTTTAAAACATAAATATGATAATTGTGAATACAAATTAGTTCATAGTTCAAACTTGAAGCCCAAAAGCACTTTATGCAGTACACGTTGAAGCACTGACTTTGGTTTGGATTTGTTCTGGAAAGGTAATTTTTACCCAAGAAGAAATAGGAAGTCACTTATACTGAAGTGCTGTGGTCCCAACTTTATCTAAACTGTAATATGCTTTCACTGAGACCACATAAATTTTTCTCATAGGAAGCAAAGCTAGGTTTTGCTTGTGGTAAAAATGACTAGTTAATGTGTTTTTCTGCCTAGGTCACAAGTAGAAATGACTTTGATGATCTCATCTCAGTCCCAAGTGGACATTTATCTCCATCAGAAACAATTTCAGTTTGACATGTTTTGAAAATTCTTTTAGGACAGTAACCAAAGCTGGAACTGCCAGACATTTAACAAATGAGAAGTCACTTGGATCAAAATGTATGATGTCAGTGTATTGCATGAAATACAGTTCTTAAAGAAACAAAAAGGATCGTCTAAAACAAGATAAACTTGCTGCCTAGCTAAGTTTCTTTTCCATCCTTGCCACATATCTGTAAATACACAGGATCTGTAAATACAAAGGATTCATCTTCTTTGCTGGTTTAAATCAGGTGAAGATAAACAAGTGTGAATCTGTTTAGCATAATTGATAATTAATCATTAGATCATTGATCATCCATTGGCAACTTTGGAAAAGTTGCATTAACTTTACACCTGTGTGTATAAATAAATACATATGATATGTATATAAATATATATGATACATACATAAATATATATGAATGTCTCATACAAAAATTGAAACCTTTGTAGTGAAAATACTGAAATACATTAGTGCCATTCTGCATTACAGACTCAACCTTGTACAATCTAATTCTGTGGCATTGTTGCCAGTATTTTCAGGGGATCTAGCATTAAACCTTGTGCTTCTGGTCATCAGCCAACTATTAATCCAAAATGCTTGTATCTGACTGTGCAGTGGGGTGGACGGGTGAGACTCGGGCCTCTCCTGCTGACGGCTGCTGAGCAAAAGCCTGTGTGGGATGCAGCTCCCTTTGGGCATGCAACTCTTGCACCGTTTCCTGCAGTCGTTTCCACGCTGAACCCCACAGCTCCAGAAAACAATGTTTAACAATTTTTTTGTTTGTTTGTTCATTCATTTTTGTAATATATTAAAGCCAAGTTATTTTAGCATGAAAGCCTAGTGTTAATTGTCCCATTTATTTTGTGATCAAGGAAAATTCTAGCCTTGGCAGTGAGTATATAATTCTTTATTAATGTTCTGAATTTTGTTGGAAATGTGTACAAATACACATTCCTATTTACAAAGGGCACAATTTAATCCCTTGCATATATTTCCCAGTCTAACTCCACAATGGCAGAAATGGAACAGCTGTCAAAGAGCATGAAATACTGAAACCCATGTCCTGTAAAGCAACTATGAACTGCATAAGCCTCCATTGGACATATCGGATTTAGGACTGCAGTTAACAAGGAAGATAAGTCACTCAAATGCTATTGCTTCAGTGTAGGCTTTTACTTCAAACAGCCCCCTTCTCTGCATTACTCAACCAAAAAAAATGTTTTAAAACAGGAAAGCTAACGTGTAAAGTCCCAACAGACATTTACTTCCAGAAAGCTACAGTTGAGCTATGTAAATAATGTATTTTCTGCCTGAACCCTCAGAATGGTGAGAAATGATAAATGGCATGTTCACTATATATGTAAAATCTTAAAATGCTTAATTTAAGATAGAGGAAAGATCTCATTTCCTTGGCAAATGAGTTGTAGGATTTAGAGGAAAAGGCCACACATTGTTGTTATTAGGTTTCATATAAGGATATTTCAGCAGTAGAGATCATCATAGCTGTCTTAAAATAGTGCTGGTGATAATACCTCCTCAATGAATTGATGTGGCAGTGAATCAAGGTGTGAATCCAGCGTGGGATTTACTTTTGACATTCATGGTGAAAAGTGCATTGAGTGTATTTTTTAGGACTAAGCCTTACATTACGTTTCAGACTACAGGAAGTAGCAGGGAAAAGTTACAGTAGAGTAAATCTGAAAATAAAGGACTTTATGGTTTTCATACTGACTTATAAATTAGGATACAATTTGGAGCTAAGAGTTACTATCAAAGAGTAGGATAATAAAATAGCTCGACAGTTGGTTACCTGGAGAGGTATGGGTAAAACCATCAGTAATTAAAGCAAACTATGTGAGGTAAATAGGTTATAATATTTTACGGAAGTACATATGCTTTAGATGGCCTAGAGTAAAAATATGAGACGGTTTAGTTACAGAATGAACTATTTTTGAAATAGGATATCTCAAACCCTCATTAGCTATCTTTATTAAGCTATACGGATTCTGACTCAGATAACAGTCTATCAGTACATGTTAGAGTATTTATACGGTATTCTTAGGAAAGAATATGAAATTTATTTCTTATTGTTTTACAGTGCAACCATATGATATTTCAAATATCTTAATCACATTTTTTATGATCCTATAAAAGGCTGACCCTGATTAAACCAGGATATTTAATTAGTTTGTCTTCATTTTACTGTCCATAGAGGAAACAAAATTCAGACCTTTGTTAATCTTTGAAAATGTGCAACAATTTAAATTTGGTTCACTTATGACTGGACAGCCTCAGGAAGAAATGGGAGATGACTATGGTGACTACAACACATGGGATATGGGAAAAAGACCTCGTCTTGGATTGAGTTTCGTAACTGCTGGCTGCTTCACACTCAACTCACAATCATAAAGCTACAGCCCAGCCTAGAAGGAACAAAGACATGTTCTACTGAGGCTAAATGAGAGTAGAATGATTTTCAAGAACAGCTGGAAAATGGATTAATGTATTATTTGTAAAATTTCTCCAGAAATGAAGAGTATCTGTGAGCAATCCCCAGTACTGAATCGACCACCTATGTATGTTCAACTGAAGGAAATTGTGAGGTCATTCCAATTTGAATATTGGAATTTGAAATTTCCATTTGAAATTTCCAACAACAAAAATGCCATCTTTTCTGTATTCAGCCTTGACAAGCAGCTCTTCCCCATGATAAACTCTGAATCGTCCTATTATTGTCAATGATACAGTTGTTTGTACTGAAGGATGCTTTTATTATGGCTGCACATTATGTTCCTTTTCTACTTCAGACAGCAAAATAACTGCATTTCCTTCCATATTGAGCTTAATTTTCCTGCCAGTAAAGCAGTCACAACAACACAGTCATGGTCTAAGCCGCAGATTCCTTCACTTTCCCAACACCCTTTCTGTATACTGATTGAAGTCTATTCCCACAGCATGCAGCACCTCACAGTAGATTGTAAAGAGCTTTCGCACTAGAGGAATGGTGATGTTTGAATATATGTCATCATCATATCGCAAACACATTTCTAAACTGCTATGAGAGAATATAGATTCAAATGAAAATATTTATTATACTAAGCAAAACAAAATTTTAAATGTAACTAAAAAAGAAGAGAGATGTTTAATTGTATCTTCAGAAATAAAACTTTCCTTCTATTTCAAAGACATACCAGTTTACTTAATGCTCTCACTATGAACCTATTATCCAAAATAGGTGAACTGGCAATGACTGATTTACCTTGTGTTCTTTCAAGAAGCTTAGAGACATGAATCATTTCTCTCCATTCATATTACAAGCATACAAATTGATAATCATGACATCCAGGCCTCAGAGGCTGATTAGCACATTTCCATAGAAGTTAATGTCTTCTGCAGAAGGCAAATCTTTAAAGTCAATTACACAGGGTTTGTAGAATTTTTTTTTCTTTTAAAGTATTTTCTCTTTAAGATCTTGAGTAAGGAGTTTGATACCCCTTACTATCGTAATAATCGAAACTGCTCAGAAATCTATTGTTGAACAAAAGAAATGACTATAGTCTTACACTGCAGTCCCAAAGTTTAGGACTTGGGGACTTGAAGTTTGAAGACTATATTGTGCTACTGCTAGGTGGCTTGAAACTTTTCAAATGCAACTTAACTCATCAGAAAACATGAATTCAATGAAAACAGAACTTTTGCAGTACTACATCTAATTAGATGACAGTAAAAACAACATCTGGAGGAAAAGTTGACTTCAGGTCCTAGATGGAATTTTGATTAAAGAATCATTTGAGAACAGACATAGCATAGAGACCAAGACTGAAGTCCTTCAGCTTGTATCATTAGCATTTGCTGTGAATACCTAAGTGCCACCTAGAGTGTTTTAGGATCATTTAATAAAGTAGAACAATTTAATATGACAAAATGAACTTGCATCAAACCTGCTAAAGCCCAAATCTTGAGTTGCATGAGTTCTTCACATAGTGTGTTATCAGCTATACTATAGCCAGTTCATGAGTGAAATGACTTTTTGTTTTCTTGCAGATCTTGGTTTCATTCAGACAGGAAAAGGAAAAAATACCAGACCTTGGATTCTTTTTACCACTTATTTTCTGAAAAAAATTCTAGTGCTTCCTTGAATGGCATAATCATGCTTTAAGTCCATGCAGAAGTCAGATAACCACAAAACTGTTGGCTGGAAGAGACCTCGAGGGTTCATCTTATCTCTCTTACAGATTTACACAGGATCGGTTATGTGTTTGCTGTTCCTGACAGATGATGCTGGAAATATTCCTAAGGATTTATGACGCTGGAGATTCCACGGCCTCCTTCCTTGACTTTTTTCCTCTCACTGTTAACCCTTTTTTATTTCCTACTTCAAAACTTTACACCATTATTTCTTCTCTGTGTCACTACACAATAAATATGTTTAAATGAATTTGGATTGATTGTTTCATATTAATATTCATGGCACAAAAAAAAAGCCTATAAGATTTTCTACCTGGGTTTGGTCATATGTTAGAACTTTCTCCCTTTTTCTTTTTAATTTGCATGCTACTTCTACTGTGATAAAGGAATTTCTGACTAATAGTGGACTAGTGAACTACACAGCAACTCTTTTGACTCTGGTGTGCATAACTTTCACAGAATATCACCCCAAGGTTTAGGAATGCAAAACGTACTTGCTGACACAGCTGACACAGCTATATTTATGAGAGCAACTTCTGCCACTAGTGGATTATTGTGTCACCTGTTGTATGTTTAGGCTCTCTCCTTCTGCAATTTAGTGCTTGTGTGAGTCCAAACGTGCACAAGGAGGCCAAAGGGAACTCATCAAGCTGTCAGTGCCATGTTGGGCAGCAATACTCAAGTCTAATAGAAAGACGGGTCTCCTCACTGCCAGCAGAGGGAAGTCACCAAATGCATTTACATTTCTGTGTTCCTTCTGAAAAGGAGGAGAATGAGGGTAATGTATTTAAGATGTGTGCATTTTTTTTTATCCTTTCTACCAAAGGCATTGCATTGTCATGTGCTACCAAAGCAGTAAAATTCTAGAGAGGAGGAATAGCATCGATATCATTCTTATAGACATAAGCAGCAATGATTTATGTAAAACTGTACTACTTGGGAGATGAAGATAGCTAGCTATATAATAACATCTATAAATTGAAGATATTGTTTTGATTAAACATGACAAATTTACTGTGTAATGTCTGCAAAGGCTCATTTGTTGATTATGTCTGTTCACATAGTTATGAACTTATGAAGATATTAATACATCACACATTATATATTGTCTGAAAATCGAGAAATAATTGTTGCAATTTACAAATTTTAAGTAAACATTTTCAATTATTCACTGAAAAAGCAGAAAGTGTAGCATATAATTAAAGTGATTAGTCACAGTTCATTAGAAATCAATCACTTGTGACCAAATTGGCTTTATATGTCAAGAAACTGGAAGACTGAAATGTGTTTACAATAAGCATTCATTGAAAGCTAACCATTCAAAATAGGTATTGTTCTATAATAGGAAAGGATGTGCTAACATGAAAAGCAGAGCTGGATTTTTTATGGGTATAAATATTTAAATTTTTTATTAATAATTAAGTTTCCTCTTTTGCTATGTTGCAACTTTGCTATAAAATGGGAGTTGATAATTGAATCTTTTTTTGAAATTCTTCCCTTTTTTAATTTTTTCCATTGCTAATCATAGAATCATAATGGTTGGAAAATACTTTCAAGATCATTGAGTCCAACTGTAAGACCTTCAACATCATGACTACTAAACCAAGTCCTCTAATATAAGATACTGGATGTTTGTAAAACATCATACTCAATCATGAAATAAATAAGTGGTTTATGATAACGAAGAAGCAATGAATGTTCATAATTGAGCAAAAGCGGACAGCTGAGAAAAGAGTTTTCACTTTTGTTATAATTTGATTTACTTGAGAATAGACAGCCCCAGAGCATCTTCTTGTTTGCTATGGCAATGTTTTCACATTGGATGAATGTATTTTCATTTATTAAAATAATACAATTTTTAGAAGAATACGGAAAGAATTGAAGGACATCCAGAAAAGTTAGGCTTTTTTTAAAAAATTTTGTTCTGAGTTCTCTGTTGCTTGTAAGTTGGGCCTATCCTTTTTATGACAATAGTTTCTGCAAAGTAGATAGATGTTCACCCTTTTCAGTTGTTAGACTGCATGGAAGAAATATGTCGTTATCCGATGCTGTATAGCTTCTCAAGATCTCTTGTGCTGTTTATAGAAACCACCTACTCAAGCATAGGCTATACTCAAGCACTAAAGATTGGCAAACACAAATGTTAAAGCTCTGAAGACTGTCAGCTAGGATACACTGACTCAGTAAATACAGTGCTTATAAAGCTAATGTTTATAAATCCATCTCTTTAGCACAAAGCTTTGAAAAATACACTTAACTGCACTTACATGAATAATCCAATGAATGGAGGCCCTATGCATGATTGCAGTTAAGTAACTGAGTGTTTTGCTGTTTCAGAATAGCAGATTATTTAGTTCAAGCATGAAAACTCAAGTTTTAAGAGTGAGGAGTTCCCCATAACCACGTCATGCTCAAGCCAAGGTTCTGACATCAGTCTAACAAGGATGCTGGCAGAACCACAACCTAGTAGCCAAAGTTTACATGACAAGCAATAAAAAAGTAATATTGCAAAAATAAAGATGGTCCTTGTTCTCTCTGCACTGGCCAATAGAATTTCTCTGAAGGATACAGGTAAGCACAGCTCTAGCAAGGTTGTTTCAGACAGTTATTCTGTTTGAGTTTATTATCATATTTTGGCTAGATATACACTGTACAAAAATCATAGAGCTAAATTGTAGAGCTAAAATTCATTATCAATTTGAATATACTACAATCTTTAGTTATAATAAACGTTTTTAAAAATGACCTCAGTTTCCAATTCAGAGGAAACAAACAAAATTATATAGATACTTAAGTGACTGCTATATGGCCAGAAAAATGGTTGTGTAGGAATTAATTTTTGTTTATTCAGTCAATTTAACTTCAGTTTCATTCTTTGTTGAGGGCTGCAAAAATAAATCAATATCTCAAATGTTATACTGCTGGCATAAGTCAGGTAACTGCTATTCAGTTTATCAGCGCCTTGTCTTTTTTCCTTAAAGTAGTGAATGAACGTTATTTTTGAGGCAATGGATAATCTGTAAAAAATCTTCAGTATCAATGTGACATACTTCATACAAGTCAAAGTGTTTTTACTTTTCTTTACACTAGTGACTTGATCAATGTTTTTCAGCTTATGACTTAAATGACTTATTTGCAAGGGTTCTGACAATAGTGAATAAATAGCAGGAGCAAACGTATTTGGCACCATCTAATTGCAACTTAAATAACAGATCATCATGAATTTGTTACAGTTTTGTATTTTTTATATTTTTCATCTTTTGAGTTTAACATGAGCCAGAGCTTCAGACTCTAGGGTAACATGGGTTTCAGGGAAAAGAGGAAACAGAAAGGCAAGTGGAAATAGAAAGGGAAAAGAGAAAGGCAAGGCAAAGCAAGTTAAGGAAAAAGGCAAGAGCAAGCTTACTTTAATAAACTTAAGAATTAGTTAGAAAATAGAAGGTGTATTCTTCCATACATTTCCACCAGAAGTTCCAATAATTAGTCACAGGCAGCTTATCCTTCTTTAACTAATTATATAAATCAGAACTGAAAGGTGTTAAAGCCATAGCAGAGGTGATTGTAAAGCCCAAGCTGAGTAAGGATGCAGGAACAACATAGTTGGCTTTAATTCCCAAAGGGACTGAGCTAGAAGCCTTCTAAATTGCTACGCTGATGGCCATGGGCCTCTGTCACTTTGCACAAGAAATATATAGATGTCTAAAAATATCTATATACTTAGCATGTTGAGCTAGTCAGAGACTAGGTTTTCAAGGGCAAGATAAGAAGATCTAGGTGCACTCTGGGGAAGTGCGGCTTGTGCAGAGCTGAGTGCTTCTGAGGTAGCAAGTACTCACCAAAAGGACTGTGATATTTTGGGGAGAGAGGTACTGTGAACAGGGGTACTATGCTGGAGTTCAGAGCCTTTAAAATCTCTGAGTGAAAACTTACTGGTTTATGCCATTTTCTAAGTAGAACAGCTATAACACATTTGAATTCTTGTTCTTAACTCTAACAGTATTACTGCTGTTCAAAATATTCAAAAACTGACTATCCTTTAAAGTGAATGGGATTTTTTTTCAAAATATTTGATGAAAAACAGTGAAACTTACACTGTGGCAAGGCCTGTCCACCACACAGACCCCATTGTCCTGCATGTAAATGAAAAAAACAAGATGGAGGAATAGGGTTTATTTAGACCACACACTCATTAATTGGATTTGTCTGGGAACTGTGCAGCAATAACTTTCATGCTGCATGTTTCCTTCCTTGCATGTTTCTACTGGACTGTTTCTACTTCATAAAGAGCTGCCTTTCCTGCTTTCCCTGTCTGGGCCTCTGCTCACCATGGGGGCACCAACAGCTCTTTACACATGATGTGGCATCGCAGCTTGCTTGAGGGATACCTTCTTCATATTCTCTTTCCAACTCAAATTTATCAGGAGCACTTTCTGGAAGATGAATCTGTACGATATCCCTGAAAACTGCTACATGGCAAGCACTGCACTGGTACCCTCATCTGTCTTGCTTGGGCCTTAGGGGCAAATACACTTCTGACTGCTAAGAACACTGCAGTGACATGAGACACCGCAGTTACATTCCTTTCCAAACTGAAGCATCGGAAATTCCACAGGAACTTAGGAAAACATTTCTTAACAGTGAGCGTGACAGAGCAGTAGAACAGGCTGCCCAGAGTGGCTGTGGAGTCTCCCTTCTTTGGAGATATTTAAAACCTGCTTGGATGCAGCCCTGTGCCACGTGCTCTATGTGACCCTGCATGTGCAGGGAGGTTGGGCTAGATGACCTCTGAGGTGCCTTCCAACCATAAACATTCTATGATTCTATGATTCCAGATCCCAAGGATGCAAGGAGAGAAAGGCCCATGGTAGGTCCCCAAAGCACTGCTATATGTTACCCTGGAGGCTGAATTGTTTATTAGGGTGTGACAAGGGGCTAGAGGGGGTGAACTGTGCAGAAGTGCTTCCCCAAAGGCATGAAGAGAACAATGGGAAACCCTTCATCCCTTGGCTCAAACTGTTCTTCATCCTTATTTCTCACACGCAGAAGAGTGCCTAAAGGAATGTCATCTGTTCTACTTTTCCTGTCTGCCAAGAGAATCTTCTAATATTTGTGGCTGTGACACTTATATTTTTGTTTCTGTGACAAAATTCTATTACTAAAATACTTTGCAGGAAACTTGCTGCACTTTAATGTCCTGGAAAGTTTGTGAAATGTAGTAATTGACAGAGGATGCTTTCTTATTCATACTTTTTATAGTAGAAAGGTTTTTTTTTCCTTTTTTTTTTCTCTTTTTTAGAACTTAACTCATGCTCTCTGAAATCAGATTCTAAATAACTAAGGAACTAACAAAGAGCCAAAGATTAGCCTCATAAAATTTAAATCAATTAAAGAGAAGGGGAAAAGGTTTTCTATAACTCCCATCTTCCAAGATGCAAAAAAATGAATCAAAATCAAGGAGTAGTGATGTTTGGTTTAAAAATTAAATAGTCATCTTTTAAAATATTGTATTGTAATCTCCATAGGCTAGTTAGTGACCAAATACACTCATCTGCAATGATGACACAGAATTTGTTTTCCTAATAGGATAAATCATGCTCATCTATATTCAGGGAATGAATTTCAGATTCTTTTTTTTCAGTGACAACATAAGACCATATAGTTAAAAACACTTAAATCTGAAACTTTCTTTTGAAACCAAATTTCAGTTTTAAATCTTACATGTATTTTTAGCTCAAGTATGAAAACTGTCAGAATCCTTGCTCGAGAGTATACTGAGAGTATTAGTATTTCTCAGTATACAGAGAAAATATAGCGCAAGCTATAGATGCGCAGCTTCTTTTCTCATGCCTAGGGCCTAAAATGCTAGGTCAGGTTTTGTTCCTTGATTAAAAGAATATGAGCTTCAGGCCTTTTTCTAATGTATTGTTTTTCCTATGATTGTCCTTTGGCTTTATGAGTTATGATAGAGAACTACGAACAGTGTTTAGGTAACTGAAAAACATATCCATATATGTTTTCCATATATAACAGTAATTTCTTTTGTAGCTGACACATTTGTCAACTATGTAAATACCAATTAAAATCGTATTTTTCATTATTCATCTTTCACCAAACAGTTGTGTCAAAAACGTAGGCCTTGTCAACATTTCAGTAATTAAACGTCTAAAGAAGGAAAAAAAAAGTTCAATTTAGGGTGGAAACTCTCATCAAACTCTCAAAAAATCTAAAGAAATTTGACAAATATACAAGAAAATGTTTTCCTTTTTCTCAGACATTAAAAAGTCATCTTTAACCAACTTTTTCATAAATCTCTCATCAGAGTTAATTTTATTTGCCAGAGTGCGCCTTTCTTTCAACCTTTACTGAACACAGAGTAGGACCTTCACCAAGATATCTGTTGTTTACATAACTGATAGTTTTCTATCATAGCTAGGATCGTGGTTCAAACCAGGACAAACCTTCCAGTCAATACAGAAAGGCCAATAAGGCTGCACTTGTCACCGATAAATTATTTGATGCTAGATTATAAAAACTTCCTGTGATAAACTGAAAAACATTACTAGAGTAATTTGCTGAGTCCTGCACCTTTGCTTGTCATGATGAAGATGATATGCATCCATTCACAGAGCAGTTCACAATTTAAGTTTTACTTGATTTGGCAATTACAAGGTTACTGAAATGATCATTTTTCTTTCTTATTTCCTCCTATATTTAAATGATGGATAAAATTAAATCCATCTACAGGACTTGAAAATCTTCATAAACTGAACTCATATAATTCTTATATTGCACACTTATCTACTACAGACATTGTTTTTTGATGAAAAATGGCATTTCAAATAAATAGAATTATGTATACTTTTCCCATCATCTCAAAATCTATAATAAAAACAAAGTATCTTAAGAATTTTTTTAAAAAGAAAAGTTTGTTTTGTTTTGTTTTCCTTCTTTGGTTAGATTGTTCAGTCTTCACACACTACAGTCAATCTTTACAATCATTCTGTACAGTCAACCTGTACTACATTACATGACATAAAAAAAGAAATATAGATTTCTATGAAGTGGTTTTCAATACATCATCCCAGTTGTCAGTCTTACCCTATTATCTTCTTTCTTGCTTCTTTGAACAAGCCTTTCTGAGTGAAGGGGCCTAAGTCTAGAAGTGAGAAAGGCAATATGCAGACAGTTGGATACAAGATAGTCAATCAGTCCAAATTACATGTAATTTAAGTGGTTACAGAGTGAAGTAATAACCTTTTCAAATGACTGATAGCAGTACTTATAATTCTTGGAAATGCTCTGCTGGCTGAAGAAAAACAAATTAATGTGAAAAACAAATGGTAACCAATTTGATAAATAATGTCCACTGGATCACATTTCTTTCCATATGAAAATACTGCTTCAAAACACTAAATGCAAATTTAAGTATACATGAATATAATAGAACTTGTGGAAGGGTAAAAAGCAAATAAAGGATAAACTGTACCAGGAAAATATGACTGACTTACTTGACAGCAATAAAAAAAATAGTCTGATCAAGAAAATATTCCATTTGTGAGACCATTACTTCAGAAGGGATCTGATTCATAGTTTGTTTTTGTTTTGTTCTTTCTTTCTTTTCTTTTTTTTAAAATAGCATTTAGGTCAAAAGGGATCTCTAGATCAGCCAGTCTACTCATTGTCTTTGTGACCAGAATTTATATTTCCCCCAAAGACTTACAATCTCCTATAACTTTTTTACTGTGTACTTTGTGCTTGGCTGAACTATATCCAGAATTGCATTCAGTCTTCATTTGAAGAAGAGAGGATATATTTAATTCATTATCTTCTTTGGGAATTCTCTCAATAATTTGTCTTTTTTACTTTTAAAAATTCTCAATTGTTTTTACTTTGATTTTGAATGACTTGACATTTTGATGGATAGTTCTTGCTCCATTACATTAAAGTGCCTGCTACATCATGTTTCTCCAACCTCCAAGTAACTTCTGTGGTTCTTCACTATTTCATCTCCTATTTTACTTTCTTTTCTTTTTTTAATGCAATGTGGACAAGAGGACAAAATTCAGTGTTGGTAGTGCTGCCATGCTATAGCCTTCAGTGAAAGTTAATGGCGTATTATGTATTTAGACTTCAATAAAGCACTTGCTAAAATGTTTAATACAGAAATCATTCTGAGGCAGTACTCAAGAAATTATTTAGGGAATTATACTAAGTTAATGATAAACTTTGAGATTTCAATATCTAGTGTTAAAGCCTTGTTTTTATTCTCCAAGTGATATTTTCTTTCCATATGCTTTGGAAATTGTGCAACATCTCCTTGTGCTTTCACAGACTATTTTGAATCTTAAACTAATTATGTTTCACAAGCCATTTGTAAAGCTCAGGTCCAAGCCAATACCTTTGGTCTGCTTGGATGAGAATTATGAATAAAAGTAGGTGGAGAAAGCAGTTGCCATGTCCAAATTTATAAGCAGTCTCCTTGTGTCTAAGAGGATGATTAAAATCCCTGTTACACCTTATTCAGCTGAGAGACCTGGACTACAACCTAGCTCTTATCAACTGCCTATTCCAGGCTTTTATAGAGACGGGCTTACATAACTTTCTTACTTCTATTTCTCAGAGCTAATTCAATTTCCAAATAGGATTATGTAACCGCTGGCTTGGAGGCTTACTGGTAAGATCTCCCATGCTGCAGACAAGTGCACTAGCTAATATGCACCACTTCTGAGAAATCTATTCCTCCTTGCAGAATGCAGACATATAATTAAACACAATCAAATTGTCTCAGCTTAATGAGATAACTCTGTAGCAGAATGGTGTTGTCCTAGAGCAGCCCAGGAGCAAGTTAAAGTACATTAGCTTAAGTAGCAGTGGAGTTGAGTTAAACTCATAATTTTTGCTTTACACCTGAAATAAGTTAATGGCATAGCACTGAATTGACCTTGCAGTAGGTCCAATCATAAATTAAGAAGAGGTAACCTCTTAAACTATCACAACTGAGGGACTTTTTTGATTATACGTGTGCACAGGGTCTCATCCTAATACATAATAAGTTTTATGAAAGTTGCAAGATTTTCTAAAACAGAGAATGTTTTCACTTAGAGCTAACTTCCAATTGCTTCTCTATTTAATTATATGTTCCCTGAATTGTTTTTTTTTCATACAAGATGGTTGGAAAAAAGCATATGTAATCACAGTCTAAATCATCATTTTCAATTTTCTCTATTTTGCTATTTACTAATGAAGGCAGAGTCTTGCAAATAGTTTCGTTCACATGAAAATCTAATAGAAGAGAGGCACCTGATTCAGATTTAAATCGAATAACTGTAAATCGGTAATTGATTAATTCTTTGTAATGGCAAGTATTTTTCTGGTTCATCATTTTGTTGACAGAACTGCCATACTCCATGTAAAACTATGACTGATTTCTTCCCACTTCCCATCCCTCCTCCAGGTGCAGCCTGAACCAAAAAGTTGGCTCTGAATATTCCCAAACTGTTTCAAGAGGAAAAAAAAAAAATTGGATTTAAACTTTATTCCCAAAGCCAATCTCAGTAACAATCCAATCTTCTTTCTAAAAGAGATGTTCTAGCTCAAGTCAGAGTTTCCATGTTTTCACACTTTGTGACAGATGGTAGAAAGGTTTCCTTTGCACACAGTTTAATGTATGTGCACCATATGTTCCGTTCAATGGACACAAAACTGGTGGGCAGGGAGTGTGGCCTGATCCCAGCTGCCAGAATGACATGTGTAGGGAGGAGAGGAGACTGGAGCTGCCTGGGGAGCAACTGAGTTCTTGCTGACGAGAGACGCTCCTGGAACCTGGGTGCCATGAGTTCGGCACACCAGGAGCTCTCCACCATAGTGGAGACTCCTGGAGGCTGCCAGGCCGTGGACAGGGAGCCGGCTCATGGCCAGCCTTTGGAGGAACTTGGAAGAGATTCCTCTCGTGACTCAGGCAGGGCAATGTGAAGGCTGATACAGTCCAGGAAGATGATGAAAGTTATTGGGCTGTGAACAAGCCTGGGATGAAGGACTGATCCATAGAGAAGGGGTATGCAGCAGAGAAGAGTGGTTTTTAGCCTTCTTGTGAGTGCATTCTGATCAGAGAAAAGTTGATTTTTCTCTGTTTCAAAAGCTACATGCTTTTTTATTACCTGGGTTGTAGGACTTTGAAGTCCTCTTAGTAGGTTTATATTGATCATTCAAGAAAAGTGTGCTAAGTCAGCCTTAAGGCTCTGTACTTCATGCATTCTGCAGCACTTAAAAAATCCTTTAAAATAGGTTCCCAGAAACATCACTGAATGAGGAGGGAATGGAGTTGGAGAGATAGCACAAAGTTCTTGTTGTCCATTCTCCTCTGAAACCTCAATTTAGAACAAGCAGAACATACAATAAAAAAATGCCATGACCTAAGACCTGAAAGTATTTTGCTGTTTTTTGCTTTTTCAAAATTTCTTTCATATGCATATTTAATGATAGAGGGTACTAAAGCCTTAAACAATCTGATGTAACTTTGAAGTCAGCCTTATATTGAACAAAGGGTATGAATTAGGTGGCCAGTAGAAGTGCTCTCCAATCTAAATTATTTTCTGATTCTGCAATTAAAATATGTCCTTTCTGTCTCTGAATTCACATTTTACCATCTAAATCTCATATATATATATATATATATAAAATTTATAGTCTGCACCAAATAGGAATATATATTTTCATGTCTGTAGTGTTGCTAAGAGGTTTAAAATGAAAACATTGCTGATGATTTTTCATCTTTAGAATTTTAGCTTATGTCTGTTACTAAAAGGAATCATAGAATCCTTACGATTGGAAGGGACATACAGAGGTCATATAGCCCAACCCCACAGCACACGCAGGCTCACCTAGAGCATGTGGCACAGGACTGCATCCAAGCGGTTTTCAAAATCTCCAGAGAAGACTCTACAAACTCCTTGGGCAGCCTGTTCCAGGGCTCTGTCACTCTCACTGTTAAGAAACTTTTCTTAAGGTCCTGTGGAACTTTTGGTGCTTCAGTTTATGGCCATTTCCTCTACTTCTATCAGTGGCCACCACTGTAATGAGGCCGGCCCCATCCTCCTCACTCCCTCCCTTGAGGTAGTTATGGATACTGGTCAGGTCCCCCCTCAGCCTTCTCTTCTCCAGGCTGAACAGGCCCAGCTCTCTCAGCCTTTGCTCATAGGGCAGATGTTCCACACCCCTAATCATCCTCGTAGCCCTGCGCTGGACTCTCTGCAGCAGCTCCACATCCCTCTTGTACTTGGAAGCCCAGAACTGGACACAATATTCCAGATGTGGCCTCACCAGGGCTGAGCAGAAAGGGATCAAGGACAAAAGAAATCATACAGGACAAAAGACATCATATAAGTATTTAGGTTACTGATATAATAACTTGTATAGTCCAATTGTTTATTAGTACAAATGCACTAAACAAAAGAAATGCATTTTCTAATATCTTTGATTAGTATCCAGCTGAACATATATGCTGTTGTGTATTAATTACAGAAGTATAGGCCATGAGTTTATATCTGAGCTCTAATATTTGAACCATAAAACCTAGAAGATTTTGTGATATTCTATGTTAAATACTCTTTCCAGCATCTGTGGAGCTGCTGGAAATAAGATTCATTATATCCCTCATATGTCAGGGGAGTTTCATCTAGTGGTTCATATCACTTAAATAGATGACTAAACACCTCAATTTAAAAGTCTCTAGAGCTTTCTATATACCAGTACAAACTAATTTATAGAAAACATTAACAAGAATAACAACAACAAAATGTTTATTTTCATTATGTGTCAGTTTTTCATTGTACATCCAAAGCACATTATAAGATCCGCAGGATAGGAATCCATTTGGCATGTATCATCATCATGTGTTATTCATGTTATCAATAACACGTGACAGATTCTTCAGTTTCACTTTACTGGATGCCCTGCATCCTTTGCCTCAAACAATTACACCAGAATTTTTCATTTTTGTCCTTCTCTTACATTTTCATTTCTTTTTATAGGGAGTTATCTCTAGACTCTCTCCTTAAATCTCTCCTCTGCATTCACTCTCTTTTCCTGATTTCAAATTATAATAAAATGCATATTAGGATTACAGTCCATTCAGTAGCAGCAGTGATAACTTTCTTGTTCAGAGGGATTTCCCTAAGCTTTTCATAACAGTCCCTATTCTACTTCTTTTTTTTTTCTTAATAAAAGCTTTTGGAGCATCAAATGTATCTTTTCTGGAGAGCAGCTAGAAGAAAAACAGATCTTTGCTTTAAAAAAGATACACATTATTTTTAACAAACTGATTTTAAAATGAAGCATTAATTATAGCTGCTTGTAAACAATTTTTGACACATGCTACCTACAAAGCAACTTCTTCACTACACCTCAAATGAAGACTCTCTGAAAGATCACAGCAAAGTAAAACACTCAAAAGACCAAATGAACACCACCAAAGTGAACATTCAAAGTCAAATTAGGAATAGCTGAAAGGCACCAGTATCATAAAGGTCACTGAGATTCCTCCAGCAATTAGCTTTACAAAACTTTTGAGATCAATAAAGTTTGCCAGACCTCAGGTGCAACTTCTGTGTTCCACAGCACCTACAAAACACCCACATGTTACTGGAGAGCAACACCTCAGGATAATCCCATGTGTGTCTCTAGGCAGCAATTTGGACCTCATAAATCTCCCTTGCTCCGGCTGCTCTGCCACCCCTTCTGCAGACTTTAGTCAATCCAGAGGAACTTGTGAATTTTCTAATCTAAGCACTCGGCATTTTCAGCACTGGAATGATCCCTGGGCCATGGCCAGTTTGTCCCACTACAATATGCTCTCTGTCCACAGCAAAGCTGGACTGAGTCATAAGAGATGATCTTGGCCCTAAAGCAGGATGAGTAGCCTGCTTTAGAAAAGGTGTGAATCTTGTTCCTAACCTATAATAGCTGAGTTTGCCCTTGATTGGCGTGCCACGTTCTGATGGGTTGTGCCAGGGACTGATTCCTTTCATGGCTCACATTCTGTACTCAGAAGTGAAATGTCTCCCACAAGGCTGATGAATATGCGTGTGACCTAAAAATTATAATTTTCTAGGAAACTGACCTTTAGGGACTGGTTTCAATTAGAATGGGCAATGTCTTGTTTGTTTGTTTGTTTGATTGGTTTTTATTCTCTTCATTCTTCTTCATGGGCTTTTTGCAGGCAGAAAAATGAATGAACAAGTTAACAAGAAAACATCTGAACAACCATTATTAGTATTTTCAACAGGTTCCATCATGTAATGGGAATAATATGTTGGGATATGCAGCTGCAGTTGTAAATTCAGTTTGGTAAACACTTTATAACATACCTAATTTTCTCTAAAATAAACTGTGACTTAACATATTTCCAAGAAGACTAGGGTATTTCTGAAGATATTTTAGCAGTATGGAAAATCTCTAAAGTTTGTTTCTAACAATAACTTGTAGTGAATACTAATTTTAGTGCCATCAATAATATGCAGAACTGTAGCCTTGTATGCCTTTGTTTTATATGGTCTTTTCGGCTAAGCACACTACCATATAATGAAAACAAATATCGAAAGGACCAGAAGTGATTCCAAATAATGCTATTTGTGTATCTTTGAGCAAAGACAAGATCAGAGAGCTAGCACTTAAATTATTTGGCCAGGTAGATGCAATCATTAGGAATAAATAATTAAAATGGGGGGAAGAGGGGAAAAGACAGGCAAAAAATCCAACTTCACTATCTGAGCATGTAATTGTCTGGATATATATTACTATTGCATATATTCATCACCTCGTGGAACAAATCATAAAAATGATCAAAATACTATCCTCGCTACTATACTTCAAGTTGTTTTTCAGCTACACACATAAGAACTTTGGAGCTTAACTCATGAACCTGAGGCTGCTGCATTAAATGAAATCTTCTGTTACTTTCACGTGACCTGTCATGGAAGACATGCAGTTATTGTTGCATGTATATAAGATGAAGTCAATTCTTGATATTTATATTCTTTATATATTTTAAGAAAGAAAGACTCTGTATTCTACTTCTGCATATTAGATGAAAATAAAGAAATTCAGTTTCAACACTGCAAATGTTACACATTCCATATAAATTCATGGTGGAATCTTCTCTTAGATCCTAAATTAATTTTTGTCATATAATAAGGTTTTAGCAAGAAAGGAAAAATACAGAGCAGTCAACAGAAATTATGAGAGACAGAGAAATACTTCAGAAAACAATGAAAGATGAAGAATATTTGTGATGGAAAGAAATTTCAGGAGTTAGATGGACCAACTGATCAATCTGAACAGGAGATCATGAGGACTCCCAAAAAACCCAAATTTGTGTTACAAACCAGAGCTTGTGGTCTGGTAAATATAATACTGTCATTATTTGTAACATTGCAGTCTTTGTGAAAATCACTGAAGAAACACCAATATAATGATCAGTGTTATATAAACTCAATTTAAACATATTTGTCATTAGAGACATTTGTTTCAATTTAAATTTTGTTTGATTATATTTCCTATTATGTGGCCATTTTTCTAACCCTTGCACAGATATCTCACCATTTGCAAATAGTGTTCTTAGTATAGGAATTATCCAACTATTTAAGTACTCAGATTTACATTAGTCTATTTAGTATTTCTGCTGTGTTTTTTTTCACCTATATCCAACTACTGTAACATGATATGATTTTATGATGGTCTTTAAATTGGAGGACTTTTTAACACTCTCTTGTAACTCTTTTTTAATTAAGTGAACATATGCAATATAGAAAAAATGATCTATTTTTATTTTTTTTTCAGTGTTCTTTTTGGTATTATTATGAGAATAAATCATGGCAGTGATATAGAATGTGTAAGGTTGGAAGGGACCTTAGAGGTCATCTAGTCCAACCCCCTGCACACGCAGGGTCACCTAGAGCA
>JAUBOD010000810.1:2873321-2888661 GCA_032353885.1 Nothura maculosa
CCTCCATGGTCACATTCCAATCATGGGAGCTGTCCCACCATGTCTCAGTAATTGCAATGAGATCATGGCCCTGTAACCACATCTGCAACCCCAGTTCCTCTTGTTTATTCCCCGTGCTGCCTGCATTTAGGTAGAGACATTTGAGTGGCGTTCCCAATGTGCCTGTCCTCCTTGTTGGGACAGCTGCAGCCTGACTCTGTGGCCTTTCAGAAGTTTTTGTATTTTGCCCTTTGGCCTCTTTAATCCTAGAGGACCCGTCACAAGGCACAGCACTAGATTGTTGTGGATGGTTTAATGGGCCATCAGCCACCATTTCATCTGCAACCCCACGGATACTCCCTCCCCCCTCAAATCTAGTTTAAAGCCCTCTTGATGAGCCCAGCTAGCTCTTGACCCAGTGCCCTCTTCCCCCTTTGAGAAAGATGGATCTCATTGGATGCCATCATGCCTGGTGCCCCATAAGGCTTCCTGTGATCAAAGAAGCCAAAGTTATGGCAATGACACCAGCCACGGAGCCACGCGTTGACGGAATATACCCTGTGATTTCTTTCTGTATTGCCAGCGGTGCTGGGAAGAATCGAACAGAAGATGATCTGCACACCTGTGTCCCTGATCGTCCGCCCCATGTCTCTAAAGTCTCTTTTGATTGCACAGAGGCTATGCGTTGCCGCTTCCTCCACACTCACATGTAGGACCATCAAGGGGGAATAGTCCGTGGGTTGGACCAGTCTGGGAAGTCATCTGGTGACATCCCTAATCCAGGCCCCAGGAAGACAACAGACCTCTCTTGAGAAAGGTTCAGGTCTAGCTATTGGTCTCTCTATTCCCTGAATCTGGTAATCACTCACAACAATAACCCTCATATTCTGCCCCCTTTCCACGGTGACAGCCTGTGCAGTTGGCCTTTCTGACTGCAGTACCTTTTTTGGAGGGGAGGGACCCACTCCCTCACCCTCCACTGACTGCCCTACCTCCTTCAGGGCCTCATACCTGTTTGCCAGGGGGTACCCTGTAGGGTAAGATAGGAGGAGATTTCACCTTGCCACCGCTACCCTGGACTTTTATCCACTCATTCCCCTGCTCTTTACCATCTTCATGTCTTGGCTTGGGGGTGGGACCTGTACCAACCTGTTGCTGTTGCTGAGCGCTCCCTGGTGCCTGCCTCTGTTTCTCTCTCTCTGACCTAGAAATTCTCCTTAACTTTTCCACCTTGTCTTTTAGCTCATTCATCTTAGGCAAGTGCTAGCCAAACACACTCTACTATAGTGTCTTGATGTTATGTTTAACTGTGAGCTGCTTTCTTTTCCTTCTCTGTGTAGCTCAGCCAAACTATGCACTATGACTTTCCAGTCTAGTTCTGTATGATGCTGCCGCTGTGAAACTGAATAAAATCTGTCAAACCTTTGAATACCTGAATTCCAGGCAAAGTGTGCTTCAAAGACCTCTATTAACAGTGAGCTTGAGTAGCTGTTCTACCAAGTGGGTGCTTTGGGAGGGCCCACTCTTCTCCTCTAGCTTAGCTAGCCCCCATAGATGTCTCCTCACTATTTCTACCTTTTCAAAAAGATGTCATCTTGGCCACCTTCAGGGGGGAGAAGAGTATTTTTAATGTAGCTTTGTTGGGAAGCCTATCAGTTCACAATGCAGCTCCAGAAGGGACATTCCCTTTATCTCCAATGTCTCCCAAATTCACCGAAAGATGGAGAAATACCTGCTAAGCACACTCTCTCAACAAACAGCTCCATAAATCAGTATTAAAATATGCTCCAAACCAAGAGGATGTGTGCTAAAATACTTCAGGTAATCTTCTAACTATAGTTCCCATAGACCTGGTCATTCACATTTTATATTGTTAGGCGGGTGTTTGATCCCTATTCCTACTATCTTTAATAATCTTCTTTTTAAAAAAAATAAAACTGATTGAGGCTTTGAGAACTGCATATAGGTTAACACTGAGTCTTTGAAAACAGGCACAAAATTGTAGAAGACAATTGCAATCAAGCTCTGTCTGCAATCTAGCTTATATACATACTTTACAAAAACAAACAACAAAAAAAACAACAAAAAATGTAAGAGAATAGTAGGGGAATGAGCAGTTGCAGCGTAACTGAAAGTCAGTAAAACCTCACACTCGCTTCAGTTTGTGAAGACTTGGTGCTCATAGCAAGCCCTGCACGTAGCTCTAATATACACTGGACTTTTAGGGAAAATATAGATTCTCATACTGAGGTACAATGCAGAGCTAACAGCTGACATTCATATAACACAAATTCCCCTGTTATAGTTATTTTCAGCCTTGAAAAGGCAACAATCCGTGAATATTCTACTAAAAGTCAGAGTAAGAATAAAAAGTACCATTTGCATAAGCACTTATGACACAAAATTCTGTTGCCCACAGTACCCCTTGCAGTCAGATCTGTTTGGATGATTGCTTTGAATAAACCACTTTTCCATAGTTGAAGTAAAATTGCTCTGGTAGGCTTATGGAGTGCAAGGGAAGGGTTGATTTTTGCATCCAATTTGTACATAGACCATAACCAACATTAGGTTAATTCTGCTTTCTGTTCAGCTGGCAAATTATTTTATTTACTGTCACTTATTGCCATTGATTTCTCAATCTGAAAAGGAGATACTGTGGCAAATGATGTTTTTAATTTGCATATATATATTTTGTAGATCAATGTGAGCATTAACATACCATTCACCCTTTGCAATCTGCTTCTAGACTACTTATAGAAGCATAAGTCATCTGGGCAATTTCAGTATAAGAGCCAAATCCTGATCTCAGCTGCATGAAATAATAACAATAGAGACTTCTGCTCATATTGTGGGGCTGCTGGTCACTACCAAATGGCCAACTGCTGAAATCATTACATACTGCTGATTTACTGTTAGATGAGAGCAAATTCACATTCAATGGAAATTTCTCTGGAGTAAGGATATCTGCACTCTCTGCCTGATAACTAGTTTAGAATATTCTAAATGTCTGTAAATTTTGCAAATGTGGAGAACCAGGCCTTGTAGCATTGCAGCAATATTATCGCCTGTTTAAGGAATAAGCATAAAAAGAAGCTGAATAATATGTTGTATTGTATGATGTCTTGGGCAGAACTGGTAAATTATCCTATATTTAATTTACTGGATCCCAGTCCACAGAATTAATGACAGAAAAGCCTTTTCTGTCAAAAACTGGTTTCGTTCAAATACTAATGGAATGACATACAGAAGCTAAAGGAACTTGTTAACTAGTCAGCTTCATGATAAAATATCTTTACTTGGAGGCAAAGCTCGTACCTTTGAAATTTGGAGAAGCTTGGTTAAAATCCTTGCTTTTTAATTCTTTTTTTTTTCAAGCAAACACAAGATGATTGTTTATAAAGTTAGTGTAAAATGAATTACAGAATTCAGACATAACCATATCAACCTCAGTCTGAATAAGAACAAAGCAACTACTAGTGGAGTGCCAAGGATTTGCAAAGCTATTGTGTTAAGACACATCTATGGGATAATAGGGGGATCATTTCATATTATATGTCCGATTTTAGATTATTCAGGCATGGAAAGCATGCACATTCTGCTTGCTGCACAAATTCCTAAGTAATGCTACATATTTTTGATATTTGTGCAATGCACACTATCTAAAGAATGCAGAGATGCCTCCCTTTTCTGAACTGAATTGGAATTCCTAGACTTACAAAATCTATAAGGAACATGTAGTTAAATATAAATCAGCTTTCACAATAGTTAAGGAGAGTGCTAGAATGTATTAGCACATATTTTGATTAGAAATAAAGGAACATATTATGATTTTAAACATACAGAAAATTCAAAACCTGTGGTCTGTATGCACTGTTTTGGAGTAAAGTTTTGTAAGTAATGCAAACTTTAAATACAGTTAGTGATTTACTTAGATGACTGACCAAAGACTATATAGCCAAGACAAGTCAATAGCCAAATGGAAACATTTGTTTTGCTGGCAAGAAGGGTTGACTATAGGTCAACCACAGAATCAAGGTAATACTAAAAAATCTTGCTCATAGATAAAACAAGACTTTGAAACGGTCATTTTCTGAGCATTCACAGATTGACTGAAAAATCACATACGTTAGAAGAACCATTCTTCAAAATTTTCTTGGTCATTCATCTGACATATGCTACACATTTTTAACTTACTTAGGCCACAGAAATCAACCTGTAGTATCAGATCCACTAGAAACTGGAGAAAACCAATTTGTTAATAGTTTTTTCAGCTGGCAAAGCTTGTTTGTATTTAGAAGTGATAGAACATGGCAAAGCAGAGGAAAAGTCTAAAGATCTGTTTTGCATAATATTTTTGGGCATAGCAGTGAAGTAACAGAGTTTGCAAATTGAATTTTCTAGTTCTGCTGGATAAGCTGGATAAGTCCTAACTGCCAAAGTTGGGGAGATCGGAAAATAAATAATGCCACTAGCATAGCATCCTTTTCCACTGAGGCCACAAACAGAGACAACTGTTGTTTTTGTTTTCTCACATAGGAAAACTATGTGTTTGTGCTAACAAGTCTATGACTATCAACAATTTTGACACAAAATCATGAGGATTTAGGGTTGCTCCTTTACCCAATCTGTTGCCATTATCTATGGAGTATTGTTAAGACAAAAAAAAAGGCAAGGAATGCACCTGCTTTTACTTCAGACTAACCCCAAATCAAGCAATAGTTTCTAGCTAGCTATAAAATATTAAGTTCTTTTAGAAATTCCTGTCTCTTGGAGTGACCTTCACAGTAAATGTTTCCTCTGTTTCTTGAGAAAAAGTGTTTTAGGCAGTTGAATTAATAATCCCTACAGGCAGACAAGGTTATCTCAGGCAACTAGTAGAAAATATTAAAGAGAAGTATAAATCTGAAATTTTGCCTTTTATGTCAAAACAAGCATTTATCTCAATGCTTCAGTGAAAATCATAAAAATGAATTTTGATCATGAAAGACGAGCATTTCTGCTGAACAACTATGTAGTGAATTTTTGGACTGAGGCTCACTTCAGGCCTGGAGAATGTGCTACACCGACAAGATATGAGACATTCTTGTGAAACTGGACCACTCAATCAATTTCTATGTCCTGACAGAGGCATACACAGAGAAAGCAGACCTATTATGGCTCTTTAGCAAGACAAGAAGAACAGGAGCTCCAATTAGTCCTGACCTAAAGAAAAGGTAGTTTCAGTTAAATGTGCTTAGAGGATGTCTACTGAAATAAAGAGGAAAAAGGTTCAAAGAACCTCTTTGTCAGAGGATACTCTTACTGCAGATACTTATGAGTGAGTCCTTTGCAATTAAATAATCCTGTGACACAGCATTTATTTATTGAGGATTTTTTTTTAGATTTGGGGAAAATTTGGCTATATATTTTGCACTGTTTCATATTTGGCTGGTCCAGAATGATAATGAATTGCTTTTCTATCTTTTCATTTTCTTTTGGAAAGTAATACAATATTTTAAATGAACTGCTAAGTTAGTGAGCTGCTTAGTCTAGCTTATTGCCTAAATAGGATAGTTAGCACTGCTGATATTAGTAATTTCTTAAAAAGAATCATTTTCATCTGTTTGATTGTGCTGTTCTTCAACCTACAATAATTATATCAATAGCAATTTCTTTAAACATACCTAAAAAGTGAGATACCTCAATTAAATAGTTCAAAGTGAAACTGAATAAGAGAAACCATTTTTATAAGCATTTTTATAATAACATTTTAGAAGGATGTGTTTTACAGTCACCTGGTGAAAATATCTCCCTGAGTTTTCCTTGCAGAGAAAGATGAATATCTCTCAAAGGCAGCAAATGTTCCTATTGTAAACTGTCCCCTGAAAAGTCTGTCGGTAACAGTCAATGAACTCCAAAGAGCTAAGTTAACTTGTCATTTCTCACCAAGGGGTACTAACATTCTTGAACAAATCAACCCAGTGTAAAATGTTGGCTCAACAAAATCCTACATATTTTTATTCCAGCTACTCATAAATACTTGCTGCTTTAGGATACTTGTTGCTTTAGTATATAGAACACTGAAATAATTTCAGGATACTCTCACTTTTTTATTCCCCATGTGCTCTATTGCTATTAGTAGAACATAAGAACACAAAAAGCTCAGCAAAGAATACTTGAAGAATGAAACATGTTTCAATTATAAGCTCAGAATAAGTTTAAGGCAAGATCCAAAGTACTTATTTAGGTAGTAGGATGATGGAACATTAGTATTTAAGTCAAATAAAATGATATATGTAGCTTATACCGCAATAATTTCCCAACCATAGATGGCACAGAGTTCCTGTTTTTGGGGCTACAGTTTCTTAGACACTTAATTTGCATATCAGAATCCCCACGAAATTGTCACACCTGGGGAACACAGACTAAATCCTGTTCTGATCCAGTCACTGGAAAGACTGATCCAGTCCTGAGCGACTGGAATCCATCATACAACATGATTACTTTAATGGAAAAAAAGAATGTTAAATGCTATAGCATTTGTTGACGAATTAGGAAGTAGGACTAGACTAGGGAATGGCAACTTTTATGGCAGTAGTGAATAGTGCTGGATGTTGGATGCAATATGAAACTGCATATTGTATAAACAAGGATGCAAGATTCATTAGTTTTAGATGGAGAGTAGACTTAAATTTGTATGATATGGTTGCCAAGAGCTGAGAGAACTATGTAATTCAAGTTGCTTCTGTTCAGTGCAGAAGAACAAGAACATAAGTTCTTACTAATTCCTAGTTTGGTGCTTTGACCAGTGTTTCAAGAAAACCAGAAAATCTCCTATAATATTTTTTAAGGATTAAATTTTTGAATTAGATTACTCACCTCAAAGGGCAGCCCAGACTTGGTTTCAACGAAATAGTTCGAAATCATAAACAATCATATAAGCTTTAAAAGAGGAGGGAATTCACATATATTCCTGTATTTAGCATTTCTCAACATTTGACTCTGGATATCTTCTCAATAAGCATGTGAGAAAACTGAATTGCTCCTTGGATCGATCTAATCCAATGAGTTTTAGAGTATAAATTATTTTCCATGGTCTTTTGCTGCAATCTGATCTGATACTTTGCAGGTGACCAGAGTACATGATTCAGAAATTCTTCATCAATTCAGAGTATATGATACATTTGCAGTCTCCATTACAGAATTTTTCCCCCTTTACATAGTCTATAAATGAATCTAACTCCTAATATGCTTGCTGCAAGGACTTCGCAAATTTATTTCAAAAGCATCTTTGATTATCAGCATTAAGTATTTGACTGATGAAACTGATCACTCAAATCCCAGAGAAAACCTCTTATCTCAACTGAATGAGAGAAATGGTTTAATATGAGAACTACATAGAGAATAAAAAGATTTCTAGGGATTTCTCTCTTGGAGAGAAGGGTGAAGATCAATATGCAGGCCAAGAAAAGACATCAAACTGTGGATTGGCTTTGGAGGTCGGACATGATAAATCCATTATTAGTCCAAATTAGTTGACTACACTATGCATTTCTGCATTTGGAAAGAAAAACAAATAAACAAACAAGCACAAAACCTAAAAACCTAGTAATAAGCTTTTGCATTACTCCTATTTTGGTATTTTTCAGGGTTTATGTTCATGTTGATACACATTGATCACATGATCATGATTCAGCAGATGGATATCATTCACTTTGAGATATATACAGTTGGGGTGAGATCGTCTGTCTTAATTTCAATTGATGAGCTTCACAGGAGAGACCACTGAATATAGGTCACGTAAATAGATCATATTTGTATTTTCTTTATCATTTTAGCTGACTTAAGCTGGTAGCAAGATAGCAGGCTGATACTAATATGTTTTTTTCACACAAGCACATGGCTAATGAAAAAAAGAGCATATTAATAAATGACTGCCTTTTAAACATGCAAGTTAACAAATGGAAGATGTTTCATCCAAGATGCAGAACCTACTCTTGTTGTCATTTCAGAGATCATGTGAGAAGAAAATGTCATCCAGTGATCTGTATTATCCACCAAATATGGAAATTTCTGCCATGTGATGAGGTCATGGTAAACTGTGCAAGTGCTCTTTCCAGTTATTTTCTCTCTTATGTTAGTGTGAAGGAGTCCTTGTAATCTCTGACAGTATACAAAGTGAATACAGAAAAGATAAGAGGAAAAGATAAGAGGAGGGAAGACTCCTTGATATCTTCTCTGAAGTAAATGATTATGCTTATAAATATATACAGAGAAATATAGAAAAATATAGGAAAGAAGGGAGCTGGAGTTGCAGAATTTAGGAGGAGGCTGTTAACTCTTGCTTTATGTAGGAATTTTGCTTAGTTTATCCAAAAGGGACAAGTATGACTTCAAAAGATGTGCATTCCTACAGCTGTTCATTACTTGATTCTGAGCAGAGGAAAAAGCAGAATTCTGAACAAGGTCCAACTTTAAAGAAAACTATTAAAGCTAACTAATTGGTGAACTAAAGCTAACTCATCTGTGTAATCTGTTGAAATATTATGTCCTGTGATAGTTATATAGCTGTAGGGACTAGGGAGGTTTCCTTCAAAACCTTCTTCTAGAAGGACAGCCTGGAGCTATCTATGAAAGCCAAATGGTAAAATCACTACAGAAAAGCGGCCACTACAGAAAAGCAAAGATGAGACTAGCAGAACTGAAATGCTGAGGACAATCAAACTTTCTGTCAAGCCAGGAACCATATAATCTGAAAGGAAAGACAAAAGTCCTTTAAGAGTCTCTCCCTTCCCAACTTTTGAAATTAGGATCAAGCAAAAAGTTGTTAGTAGGGCTTTAACAAATAGGGAAAATTTAGTAGACATTCATAGCTCTGCCAGAAAGCTGGAGTCAGGCCGGAATGAAAACAATCTCAAAGGGAGACTGCCTTATGTCACAGATGACATCTCCACTGCTGGCTTTTCCAGCTGTGCCCTCCGTTCCGGCCACCCTGTCTGACTGAAGCAAAGGATGGCTCCAAGCTCCCAGCAGGAGCCTCAGGGGAAGAGTTCAGAAGTGCTTATCTGAACTTGTTTCATAATGTCATCAAAGATATTGGAAGGATTAAAAATCAACTTATTTTTGCCCACTTACAACTAACCTTTAACATTGTGCATCTTCATTTTCATGGGAACTTAATGCAATGATAATATTAGAAAGGAGTTCACAGAGTGGCTTGAAAAATAATTTTTAGCACTAATATCTTTTACTTGACCAACTATTATAGCTAGAAAAAATGCTGGCACGTTTTCATCATCACTGTCCCATCTTCAATTATTTAATTGGAAATATTACTTGTACCATCGGATGAGTATTTTAGGCAAAATTGACCAATTTTAAGCTTTGTAACTGGATAACAACTCTATTACTTTAAAAAAGTAGAAAAAATAGTAGGAGAAAGCCTATTTGCATGCTTTTTTCATGCAGAAATTAGTGGTAAGCATATCTAGGTTGTTTTTCATTTCATACCATGGATTCACAGCAAAAAAAAAGTGATATTTCTCAAGACATTGCATAGTTTTAACCTAAACCAAAAGTTCCTAAGGACATTATACTCCTTACATATTCTAATTGGAAAAGTACAAGTCACAAGGAAAATATTTTTCATAGGGAGGGCTACATGTCAGTCCAATTTTAAGGAAGGCTTGGGTGACCTGAAATTTCCAGTGAAGGAGTTGCAGACATTGACAGCACAGCTGATGCAAATGTTAATTTTATACTGGAATTTGAGAACATTTTATACATGCTATTTCGGAGGTAAGAGGCATATTTGCTTCAGGCTTTTATATATTCATGTTGCCATCAGATATGCTGATAACATAGGTCTCTTCTTGTCTTGGCTTCTTTTTCTAAATGCATCTTAGTGTTTAAATTAACGTTATTATTCCCATTGTTTTCAACAGTACAGGATCAGGCACTAAAACTAAAGTAAATCAAGATCAATAAAACAAATGCCAGTAAAGTATGAAAGGAATCTGGCACAAATATGCTATCACAGCGAGATTTCCTTGTAGCAATCTTTCTAAAATAGGACAGTGTATAGATGTGAAAAGTAATAAATAAACTACTCCCATATAACAGAATGAGTTAGAGGATAGGCATGGTTGAGGATAATGCATAAAAATCCCACCCCAGCCATAGTACTGGAATACTTATTTGTGGTTTCATCCCTGTCGGTGCTTTAAGGCCAAGGAAGTGACTAATTAACCCTTTTGCTCCAGATGTTGAATGTTTAGTCCCTGTAAACAGCCAGAGATGGGTGAGAAGGGTAAGTTGAATCCTTCACTCCTCACTATCCAGAAGTTTCTAGCAGTTTTCAGATACCCATGCACAAATGCTGTGACACTGAGAATAATTCCTTCCCACTGTCTTTGCTAGCTGTTTATTATCATGGCTGTACTGGAAGTAGTTGCTCCCATAGTACAGTCAGTAGAAGGAATTATCTCATCTGCTTTAGACAGATAAAGAGACAATGGACACCCACCTTTTCCTTTTTTTCTTTTCTTTTTTTTTTTTTTCTTTAATTTGCCTTCTACTTGGGAAATGAATTGTTCTACTTGGAAAATGAACAAATGAAAGTTGTGTGAAGTGTTCGCACAACTTTGTGTATGTGTGTATTCATTTGCAATGGGGCATATTTCTGGTGGACATGATTGAAAAACAAACAACAGGAAAAAGCAGTAGCTGAAGGTTCAGAGCACAAGCAAAATTTAAATCACCATAGCTACTTTTTGCAGTGATTTTTCACCACAGTCTTATTAGCAACATCAGTCTTACACTATAGGATCAGAAAACAAGCATTCTAAAATCTACTGGGAAGCAATGGTATCAAAATCAAAGAAATGAGACTTCTCTTTGTGTCACCTGCTGCAAGCCTTACTGCTTTTACTTTTGCACCTTTGCGAATTGAAATTTTAAGGGTAATTTAACATTTTGGAATATGTGACCCAAAGGGAGTGCATAATGTAATAAAGATATACCTCTTTTGATTAGTATAGGCATCAAATAATGTCATCAGGATCATTCCTTCAGTGATTACTTGTTGCAACTTATCTATGATTTATGAACCATGATAATTGTTCATGCTATTGTACTACCAAAGTTCCTAATAGTAAAGATATTCAACATAATAAATTACTGGCCTTTACAATAACGATTATTGGAAACGGATCTGCATATGTTAGTATTTGAATGAGGAATTTACAATTCTCTGTTGAATTTTTGATCTTGTGGAGGTGGGTAAAAATGTATGAGTGAATGAGCTGCTAGGAAGGAGCCACTCAGTGTGGGAGCAAGTTGAAGAGAAAGTCAGCTCCTGATTCTCACAGCTTTTGGCTAGAAAGCTATTTGGTTGCACCTTCAGCTATGAAACGATATGTTTTTTTAATATGAAAAAATACTTTGCACTAAGACCATTGGCAATCTAGTAGAATTTTCTTTTTTTTTTCTTAATTATGAATTATGAACTCTATTTTAATAAATTCTATAATTTTAACATTTGCAAAACTGAGCATTGTAGTACTACAGAAACTTTTAATGCTTAATTTAATTACACAGCATTAGGAGGAACTTGGACTATTTTCAGTCTGTGATTATTTTATTTTCATAGAATCACAGAAAGCAAAACCGAAGTACTGAGGAATTTATGTTAGAAAGATGCAACAGAAACTTGAAACAGAGACTTGTCAAATTTAAGGGGGAAAAATTCACCTGTGCAGCCGCTAAATGAAGAAAGAATTAAATAATTCTAGGAATTCTCTGAATGCCACAGGAAAGGAGTGGATACTGAGACTTACTTTGGCAAGAATGTTATTGTCTTTCCAAAAGTCAATAATGTCTCCATTAAACAGGATTTTTTTTTGAAGTAAAAAATAGAAGTTTCTAAAACTGCTCTATTTGCCATATAGCAAAAAAATATATTTGAACGATATACACTAATTTTTTGTGTCTCATTATATGTTTCTCACTGTTTGAAAAGTTCACATCAGTATAAATGTGTTAAATCTTGTTATTGTTATTTGCATCAAAGTATGCTTAATTCATAATTGTACTTCCATATATTATACTTTGTAATTTTATTTTTCTTTGTAATACAAAATGCATTTATGCTTTACTGCATAGATGGAGTAACAATAAAGAAAATCTTGAACTATCATTTTCTGCTTCAGTTTTCAAGAGCAAAAGCTTATATCTACTGTTAGATTTCAGAGAATGTTCAGATATAGGGGGAATGAGCAGGCTTAGAATTTCTCTGGTCTGTTTGATTAGTCCGTTTCTAACCTATGTGGATGAATTGTGACTGAATTTGACTCACCTTTCCACCTTTGCAATGACTTCTCTAATTCACTGCTGCTCCTTGTAAGCTAGTCCTGGCCTTTACCAAAGAAGGCAGCAGACTGACAGATCTAGGGTTTATCTTTAAATAAGCTATCAAAACAATAAATTGTCAAAAAAAATACTTCCCCCAAAGTCATGTACTAATCAGCTAGGTTCTAATTATTATTACACAAAACTGCATTAAATACTGAGTGCACGATTGCAATGTTTTTCTGGGATAAAGCCATATTTTTCCCTTTTACAGATCATGTGTTTTATTAGCAATTTGCCTGGGCAAAGTGCAAGATGTATCATTACAACTTGTGCAGTGGCAGTCTTATCTCAAATCCTTGCAAATCAGGGAAATTTTTATCTGAATAGTGAAATAATCAAGCCAGAGTCTTTTATGACCATTTCTCTTTCCTGATGACTCCATTAGACACATCTGTGTGACTACATGTTGTAAAGAAAATACCATCTCATAAAGAACATGAGCATATATTACTTTATTTGCATCCTTATAAAAACACAAACTTATAAAGGGGCAAGTAAAATAAGCCAAATCTTGCTTCAGACTAAGAGGCAGCAAGATTTGAACGGCATGATTTGTGATATTCAAGCATTTCTGCCTATATATAGGCTAAGGAAACATATTTCCTTTTGCTCAGTAACCATTAGATGAACTTAATGGTTATTACCTAATGCACTTTTGGATGCAAAGTGAAGTGATGATCAAGAGAGGGAACATGTAATGGTTCAAAAAGATGCAGAAACATGTGCTTTTCTCCCTTTTTCTCTTATTGTATAGAACAGATTTGGGTCCATGGATGGATTCCCATAAATGTGACAAATTATTCTTAGGTGTCCTGCTGGCTCCCTCCTTCTTTATTCAGACCACCTTGTGCTCTCATTTCCTACAGCCACTGCAGAGCTCATAGGGAATTTGCATTTATTCATTCCTTCTCAATTCTTTTTCTAGGGAGACAAAACACCTGGTACATGGTGGCTGTTGGTGCTGCCTAATGTAACATCAATACTCTTACTCATTTTAATTCTTATCTGGTTATAATTTCAGAGAAATTAAGCCACTTACAGTGTTATCAAACACTTTTATATCTAAGATGGCGAAAGTTCTCAGGTTCCAGAACATTTCTTTGGATCATTTGCTGTTGAGACGTATCTGTCAGCAATACTTCACTACCATTATTTTATCTGCTCTCTGTGCATGCTTTCTTGGAATGAGTACAGTTACTTTGTGGGAGGTTAAAATAAAGCAACTATCTTTGCTATCTTTGCAGGTAAATGATTTTGTGATTTCCAGAACTCCAGAATTCATCCTTGAATCTTATGGAGGAAAAAAGAAGAAAAATTTGTGTAACTGCCTCAGGTCATGACTTTCACTTGGGAGTGTATCTGAAAGTGGAAAAGAGATACTGATAGCCTATTCTGAAGGTTTTTGTATTCTTCCTTTGTTTCTCTGCCCTTTGTTTATTTCCTTGCACTTTCTCACACTTTTCTCCATTCTTTGCTTTCTCTGAAATTCCATACTTTATGAATCATAGTACAACCAAAATGAATGGGAAAGACCTTCAAGATCATCAAGTCCTTCAAAACGATATCTATTAAACCATGTCCCTAAGTGCTTCATCTACATGTTTCTTGAACACTGCCAGAGATGGTGACTCCACAACTTCCTTGGGCAGCTTGTTCTAATACTTCAACATTCTTTCCATATTACAATTTTTTCTAATGTCTAACCTTGAACCTTCCCTGGCACAACTTACCTTCTTGTCTTATCAGTAGTTATTTTGGGGAAGGGATAACTCCCTGCCTCACTATCTCCTTTCAGGTAGTTGTAGAGAGCGATAAGATCTCCCCAGAGCTTTCCCTTCTCAGACTAAATAACCTCAGCTCCCTCAGCTGCTCCTTTCAAGGTCTGTGCTCCAGCTACATTAGTTTCATTGCCTTTCTTTGCACATGTTCCAAGGCCTCAATGTTTTTCTTGTAGTGAGGGGCCCAAAACTGTTAGCACTGTGTTTAGGCTGCTACACAAAGTCTTACAATAAAGTCTGATAGCTGTGTTGTCAAAGGTAGAATGGTCACCAAACAGCTTTCTTTTTCAAAAGCAAAACAAAATTTTGTTCTTCAAAATTTCTACTAAGCTCTATTAGTCACTGACCAGTGTCCTGTGGATCACAAGAAATCAATATCATTTTCCCTTAATCCTTACTTAGTTTGCTTCTGAAGATACGGTAGGAGTTGCTTTCTTTTTTGATGGAGGATGATCCAGTATATAGAAGGCAGGAGGCTGCAGTCCAGGTTCATCTTATCCTGAATAATACTGTAGGATGGGGATTGTAAACTGAATCAGAGGAGAGATCTGGCTAGGAGATATGGAAAAAATCACTATGAGCATAATGAACTCTGGAGCAGTATGCCCAGTGAGTCTGTGCTAGGCATTTGGGGATCACTCTAGATAAGTGGAGTTAAACTATTTGCACCCATGATCAAGTGGACCTTGAAAGTGGCATCAAATCTGTTTGAGATGGGGGAGCCCCGCATTAGCCAAAATTTAAGCAAGCTCATGTTTTCCTGCATTTTATTATTATAGAATCAAGAAGCGTTAATAGAAAAAAAAATGAATATTTTTGGTTTCAAATATCTTGTGATTTTTATTTGATGACAGAATGTATCCTGAAATAAGAAATAAACTTTACTGTATAGAAATTAAACACTTTTTGGAAAATTCCTTGAAATTTTACCAAAATCTGTTGTTGATTTCTATTGTCCTGCATATAAAGCCATGTCATTTAAGATTTCCTTTTCACATTATTATATGAGTAATGGCAGATTGAATTCATTTTAGGGTCACATACTGAACTGATTCAGTGTATGGCAGACTGTTTATATATAAATCAATTATCAGTAATATGACTCAAATGGCGGATATTTCTGGTCAAATAAGGGAATTAGAAAAAGAAAGATAATTGTGAAATAAAGGAAAAAGCAATATTCAATTGGAAAA
>JAUBOD010000810.1:2888761-2921141 GCA_032353885.1 Nothura maculosa
TTTGAAGCCAGAATCACTCTCATCCAGTAGAAAGGATCTGCTGAGTCTGAGGACATTATGCCAAACAAGGGGATCTGGCAGCATACTAAAAAGATGAAGAGTGTGATAGCTGTCCATAATACTTTTTCTTTGAACTGAATCTTCCGTTCCGGCTTTTGGATTTCAGGCAAGATAACACAGAAGGGCTTGATTACTTCAAGAAATTTAATTTCTGGTCAAATAAGGGAATTAGAAAAAGAAAGATAATTGTGAAATAAAGGAAAAAGCAATATTCAATTGGAAAAGCATAGAAAATTCAAAATATTGGATAAAATAAAAACATCTGTTATCAAGACCAGTGAGTGCCTTTACCCAAGATGTCAAATGACCCATGATAAGTTCTATACTGGATGGAATTTCATTAAAGAGTTCAGATTTTGCCTTTTATTTGTTTATGCATGTCTTTGTGGCTTCAGAATTTCTCCAAGATTGGCTGGGAGACATTGCCCAATTTTAGGAATACTAATCATAGGGCTGAGTACCAGTAAATTAAACAGTCGGAGGAAAATCGGGCTGTGCATTGGTGCATAGCTGTCTATATCAATAAATTGGTAGCCCAATTTGGCCCAGTCCAGTTAAGTCTCTAATGCCTGGAAACATGCCAGAATTTAACTAAAGATAGGTTGCTTTCAAAGGTAGTTTAGATGTGGCTATCCTGTTTTAGCAGGTAAGGAAGTTCGGCTCAATGGAAGAGATACTCTGTCCTGAATACAGAGAATGGCTCCTGAACAAATGTTATTTATTTATTTAGACATGCTTAGGGCTCCAGGCACTAATGTGGGTTTGGGTTTGGCTCTTGGCTTTGCAGCAGGGATCTGGAAACTTCGTGAAAGCCAGCTGTGACTTTTGGTATTTCCTTTTTTTTTTCAGATGCTACACTAGACTCTATGCCAGGTCCAGATGCTCAGGCCCTGTGGCTCCCAAATGGCCCAAACTACCCTCCTGTCAGATTCTGGGAGTTTCTTTCTACTAACTATTCAGTAAAGCTAGTATTAATGAAACTGCTGCTTTGGCAATAGGTATTCTGATGACCTGAGGCTCTAGCAATTTTTAAAAAATATATATTCTTGTGCTTTTTTTAATATTGGTGTCATTTCTGTGAATGGAAATTAGGTTGCTCAGACAGGAGCTGAAGAATTGCAATGAGCCACACCTGTCTCACAGTACAGATTTTTATTTCTGACTGGAAAAAATGTCATTCCAGCTGATAAGTATGTTTGTTTGCTTCAAAGTCACATTGAGCAAACGCTTCAAAAGTATAATTTGAAATGTTTTATTCATATTAATTCTATTTCCAGAATAAATGTTTGTTAAGATCAAAGGCTAAACAATGTGAAAAATATAGAGAAATACGGTTCCCTATGATTCAGGAAGAGGTTCTGCATTTCTCCATAATTCTTTCTCCTTGGCTGGTCCACTAAGACCTCTGAGAGCTCTTCACAAATATGCCATTTCCCAGAAAAAGAAGGAGAAAGGGAGAAAAATGCAGCCAAAATGAACTCAATTTTATTTTACTAAGTATTTCTGGATTTTATTTTTGTGATCTTTGTTCTGCTCTGCTAAATAATCTTGTCTATTTTATTGACATTGAAAGATATCCATATAAACTCTGGACCTGCACTGGCTTCAACAGAGCTATTCTCGACTTTATCAGCTGAGGATTAAACCTCAGAAATTAATGCACTGTCAAATGTATCACAAAACACCTTTCTAGAGGTTTGTAGCAGGGTGAAATGAGTTGTATCTTGATAATCAGTCTAAATTGTCCCTTTGCTTATTTTACTCCTGCTGGTCTTTTTTGGGCTCCCTACCAAAGCCATGAAAGTGTACATACAGTCCTCTGTCCTTGGTATTTATTCAGGTTAATGATATGTTCTCATTCCCCTTGAGTAACTAATTTTCCGTATTGTTCTTCTCCTCTAAATTTAATCCTGATCTTTTTTTCAAGCACTCTTCTCTCTTAGTGCTTTTTTTGTGTATCATCCTTTAGGTTCAGAAATGAAAACACCACAGGTGAAGAAAGGGCCAGTGATTTCATACTGACAAACTACACTTCACTCAAGGAAGAGATTGCAACGCTGACATTCGGATTAGTTTTTGTTTTCTTTTGTTTTGTTTTCTAGCCCAATTAACAGAACAAACTGTCAGCATGAGCCGCTTAACACCAGCAACATTTCTGGATGGGTGAAATCTAAGCTGTTTTACTAGAGCTAAGTAGATTACAGCTCTTTCTGCTGCTTCAGTGATTGCAAGCCTGACAGTGTTTGGGTAAGCTGCAACAAGGAACGCATTTTCGTATAGGCAACATCACAATTAATGCTGCAATTTCTCTGCAGACCAGGTCTGAAACTCATCCACATCGATGGGAATGTGTCAGGGACTGCAGTGGAATTTGAATCAGGCCCTAAATTAGCCTTGAATTTTTGAACATTTTTTTTTTTGATATGATAAGGACACAGAAATGTAAATATTAAACAGGTTGAAAATAACTATTTCCTAAGTAATATGGAGATGAGTTGTCATAGATAACCTCTTTTTTCTGGTCTGGAGTCAGCTAAACGCACAACAAGATTAAAGAATAAATTTAGTGGCCATCCAACTAGTCCAGGGTAGACATATTGTAACCTCTGAATAAACAGAGACATTTTTATGGGGGAAACAGATTAATGGCATATGTCAGACAAATCAGACTAATATGTATCCAAGCACAGAGCAAAGGGTGATCATACATTTCTTAGCAAGTATGAAAAGGAATCCCACAGGGAAGGTGATTAATGCTGACATGTTCAACAGTGAAGTTAAAAACATGTTATCTTCTAGCACTGCAGAAGTTGTCAGGGACAGAATTTTTATTTAAAGTAATTAATGTCAGCTCTATTTTCACTATGGGGAGGGTAAAAAATGAGAAGACAAAACACGACTAGTAAAGTATCTAAATATCTCCTTTTCAGTGTGTAGATTTTATGGGCTAATAGCTCTCTCTGATAAAAGATAAAGAAAGGAGAAGAAAAGAAGAAATGAAAGTCTTGCTGAAGCAACCTTTTTCCTTCCTTTAAGTATTGAGTTTTTGAGTTTTGTGCCTTCTCTGATATTGGATTCACAGATTTTTCACTTGTGCTTCAAATAATGGAGAAATTTTATGCTGTTATCACCTTTTCCAGTAGACTATTTTAAAAATATTTACTTTGATTCATATTTGTAATCTGAACATACAGAGATGCCCCCTGTTCATTACAGTAGTAAGGAAACTATCAAAATTTATGTGTTCTAGGGTAGCTGCTGGAATGAATTAATCTATTAATGGTCTTGCAAATATCTTAATATCACAAATTTATGTGGATGTTCACAATTTCATGATTTCCTGCACTTCTGGAAAATTTACATATAAACCTTCTGATTCTGCAGCCACATATCTCAGAAATTTTTTAGAAATTGAGATGAACAGATAACAAGACTAAGAAATTTATATAAAGTCACTGAGATAAAATAGGACAAAGTATCAGCTTTTATAAGAACTAAAGTCCAGAGACTTTAAAATGTCTTGCTAACCTCCTTTGTCATTTTTCCTTGTCTTTGCCGTTTTGAGTCTTGGCCCGATTCTGAAGTCAAACAAATATTTTTGGAGCATAGTTTATGTTTATGACACATTTAATACTCTAGAGTGAAGAATAACATAATTATGAAATTTGTCAACTGAATACTTTTAAAACATGTTATGTTTGATTGTTATTTCAAGTCTTACTGTTTAGATCATATGTGACCCAGTAATAGGAATATGAGGATTAGTCCTGCTTACTGTGGAACCTATTTCTAATTATTTTTGAAGCATGTTGAAAATCTTAATGATACCACCACACCCTTCAGAGACATTCACAAAAAAAGGAAGAATTATTTACAGAAGGAAACATTTACTTTACCAAAAGCAAATGGAGATTCCACTTCTACAAAACACAACATACTTCACAGTGAAAAACTTTCAATATATTGGTATACAGAAGAATTTTCCAGGACAGGAATCTCTAAGCATACATATGAATTCCCTTGTGGGTGTATGCCCCATGTCCATAAAGATTGTATTCAAAAGTGAGGGAGGAAAATCCTCTAAGCAAACTGTTGAGCAACTGTATGCTTAGACTGGCAGAAAGTTGTGTTTAGGCCGATGGGTTTGCATACACAGACACACACAGAAGAGACCTGACCACTGTAAAAGACAGTCTGAAAGAGAAACTTTCCCCATTAAGTGAATTCTTTTATACTGCTGTTGGGGTGGGCTGCTGTGTCTTTAGCAGTTCTCTCTAATGTTCCTGCAGTATTTATTTTTTCAAGCTGAATGTTGGGAAGAAAAGCATTTCTTGGATCTTTTTAGGCTGTAGCACTGCCAAGCTCTTCAGCAGTCTTCTTAGGTGATTCTGCAACTGTAGGAATGTTTCATTTTTTCATTTCCCTTCACCCTTTGATTTCATCTCCTTTCTATTGAAAATATGAAGAGCTAAGGATAAAACAAAAGTCTCATACTTTAATGATAAATCATTAAAATATAAAAATAAAGTACTTCTGCAACTTCAGGGAAACAGCAGTTTAATATAAGTACCTGTGACCCTCTGACATCTTTCCCAACAAAAGTCTATATAGCCATACTCTTTTTAAAAGATTTATTGCTCTCACAGGTTCTGAAACATAAGAATTTTCCAGGCAAGACACCATTCTTGTGATATTCCCCAGAGAAGGGGAACAGCTTGGTTTCTCCAAGATTTGTGCAATTTTTCAACATTGTTCTCCTGACTGTACAGTCCTGAAAACCCATGTTTTGTATTCCTGTATACGTAAACTAATTCCTAAGATACTATATAAGAAGGAGTCTTCATTGATGATATCACCAGCATTACTTATAAAAAAGTGAGACATAATTAATTAGGTAAATCCACAGAAAATATTTGGGGTAGTCTAAGTATGAAGGTGTCTGAAGGTGCTCATCCTTGCGGTTCAAATACATATCAGTGCAGTGGGTTTGTCTCCATATAAAATCATCTAGTATCTGCATCTACATTGTAATCTTGTATCTACATTGCAAGTTACAAATTTCATAGCAAGTGTGTCATAATTATGGATGAATGCATAACAAATTACAAAGCCTGATGCCACTTTTTTTCAGATAAAATATAGCTAAATTACTAAAATTATTAAAATTATTAGTTGAATTATTGACATTCTCATTAAAGTATTTATATTTCACTTCTTGCTTTTTTGGGCAAATATAATGGCTTTGCATATGTAGAAGATTTAATATAGTACACCATACAGCATAAAAAGCCTTCCCAAAGTTGTTAACAAGGTCTTTTATTGGGCTATGGATAGTATTAACTTTATGTGGAAACTGCTGACTTAGCAGTCACAAAATACATTCACACATCCTCTTGCTCAAGACAGGCTTGGTGGCCAGAATACATTTTTGAACATTTCACTTATGCATACCCAACTTCTGGCCTCAGACAAGAGGCCTCATAAAACAGGCAAAAACAATACTGAAAAGAGGAATGAAAAATGGGAGAATTGAATTAACAGATATAGTGTCAGAACTTTCTCCACATATCATGAAGCAGAGAAACAAAATGTTAACTGCAAAATGGAAACAAAAGAAGACTGTGAGACCTTTTGCCCATTTAGTGAAGAAATACAGATTTTTCTAAAGCATATTGTGCAAGATTTTTGACCAGATGACTTGTTTTTGCAAGTGAACTAGAATCTCATGAAAACTGAATTACATACATCATATTTTAAATGTTTAAGACATTTTAAATATAATTCCAAAATTAAAACAAAATTATAATTACAATCCTTAAGTTGACATATCTCTATTATAAAAATATGATGCTGAAATGTTGAAGTAATATTATGACTACTGTTTGTAACTGTTTAGATCACAAAAATCATTTGTTAAGGAATTCTGCAGGTTTTATACATACAATAGAAGGAACAGTATCAGGAAAAATCCCAGCTACTCAAACTGGATTGACAATATAGTTAGGTTGTTAGAATAGTCCCCGGCATTTTTTTGGCCTGTGCTACCTAGCACACCTTCAGACAGCTCCCGGTAAGGACCAGGACCTAGGCCAGCCCAAGTATTATTCCCAATAGACTGTTCATGTCTAGCTCAATAATTTCTCATGGGCAGTTCTGGATGTGGACTGTTCAATACCATTGGGCTTCAAAGCCAAAACAAAACAAAACAAAACAAAAATCTCACATACATTTAATGCAGCAATGTACACATTTGCTGAGAGTCAGTTTCATGTTTGACTTCAGGCTATGCTGAAATAACCTGCTTAGATGATACTTTCCTCGGCATTCCAGTAGCAGAACAGATATCAGACATCTTCTTTCAGCTGATTAAATAAATGAAAACTAAATATGCCAAAGACATAAGTGATATCAGAAAAAAAAAGAGAATTTACTAACCAAAAAAAAAAAAAGAGCTAAATGAAGGCAAAAGAGAAAACAAGCCAGAAAATGTGATTTTGAATTGTGAGCACCAGTCTCACTTCCAAAAATCAAACATCTCATAGCTTTTGCTTCTGATGGATTTGGTGGTTGTGTCTCATGGGCAGTGTTTAGGTTAAATTCTTGATTTATTTTTTGATGCATACTGCGGTAGACTTTTGAGTCATGTTCCAGATTACGTCCTTGTCCTGAACATGCCTTAATCTTCCCTGAGCCATTCATCTTAATATCCTTAGCACAGAAATCAAGGATTCTTAAGGTGTGGAGAAAGGGAAGAGATGCCTCTCCAGTGCATAGTCTATCATATATATCATAGTCTATCACAGAAGTACGATGTGGCCAGGGCGTGTTCCTCAACCCAGATACTGGGAAGTATTCTTCGGACTAGCAGTATAAATGCAGATAACATACATTTTACCTTTAAAAGAACAAAGTTTGAGAGCAGATTGTCCTTAGTGTTCTTTTTAGCCACACACTACCTCTTTCATATGATCAAGTCTTAAAAATTAACTTATAAACATAGAATAATAAAGGGGAAAGTTTTCTATATGTTATGATTTGAATCCTCAAAAAAAAGTCCAATGTAAAAACCAATAATCTTTGAAGATTTTAAACCTAGCAATAACAGATATTTTGCAAGCTGACTCGACCTCTGGAAATTACCATTAGATATAAATGGAAATTCCTAATGAAGCTAGGGCTTTTAACATAGACACCCATAGATTCAGACTAAAATGTGATTTATTTTAAAAATCTCTGTAAAAAGCCTCTAACAATATAAATGGGGTGATTCTGTGGCAGAGAGAATAGGTTTCTGTTCAGCATGAACATCCATTCATATCACTTAGAAGATTGGCCTGCTTAGTATATTTGTCTTTACTGCTTATTTCAACAAATCAATGAAAGGGCTGATCTCATGGCTGTGTTTATTTTAATTTAACCACGAGGGATGTGAAGAAATTCTGATGTATATTGGTCAGGGAGGTTACCAGCTTGTTAAAGCTGTCCCTGTAGTCCCACAGGTCAAGCTGCAAAAAATAATCATCGAAGATCTGCCTTCCTAAGCTTGCCTAATGTCTCTGAGTCAGGAAGCAAGGCCAGATCTAAATTAAAGACCTTTTTTCTTGCCTTCTGTTTTGCTGCTTAGCCCCTGAGATTGAAGGACTTTTTATTAGATTATTTTGGCAATAAGGAGAAGTTAGGAAATGATCCAACAAAACATTTAAGTTACGGATTTATTTCTAACACCTGAGCATTCATCCTTGGATGTAATATTTACGTGCATAAAGATAAGCATGTGGCTGAAGTTTGTGCTGAGCTGAGCTCTCAGGACCCTACCAGGCTGTCTGTGATGAGTTTCAGTTTATCTTTCCATAGATGAGGACCCAGATTTTATATCCTGGGCATCTCTCAAATTCCCTGACATCCTCTTGAATATAAACACTATAGGAGCCTCATAGCTAAGTTAGATAATATATAAAAATAGTATAGAGAAAGAGTGGAAACAGGAGCCATATTTTTTTAAGTAGCTGAAGATAAATATCATTTTTGAAATAAGGTGAATACCTGCAATTCTTTCTCTCAGTGAAGACAGGGAACAGAGAAGATGGTACAGGGACTGATCCTGGTCAGCATTTGCTATATGAGATGAAATTGTATGGGGAATGGAATGAGGCAATTTTATTGATGTCATACATTGCTTTTTGATCCTGCTTTTCTCTTGAGCTGCTTGCTGCTGACAGTAATGTGCATGCCATTGTTAAACAAATGTAGTGAATAAAAACAAATATTTTATTTGTTTTTAATTCAAGGCAGAGTTTGCTAGATAACATAGCCAGTTCAGTGACAGGCAGGATCAGAAACATAGATGTCTCAGTACTATTGTACATAGATGTTTCTGTACTACAACAGTTTCTGTACTGTTCCTGTATTATAGACAGACTGGACAACTGGGCGGTAAGAAATTGCATAAAGTTCAACAAGGGCAAGTGCAGGATTCTGCACTTGAGGAGGAGTAACCCTGGACACCAGTACAGGTTAAGACCAACCTTCTGGAGAACAGCCCCACTGACAAAGACCTGGGATGACAAGATGACCATGAGATAGCAGTTGCCCTGGTGGCCAAGAAGGCCAATGGGATCCTGGGGTGCATTAAGAAGAGCGTCTCCAGCAGGTCAAGAGAGGTGATTGTCCCCCTCTACTCAGCCCTGGTGAGGCTGCACCTGGAGTATTGTGTGCAGTTTTGGGCTCCCAAGTACAAGAGGGATGTGGAGCTGCTGCAGAGAGTCCAGCGCAAGGCTACCAGGATGATCAGGGGCCTGGAACATCTGTCCTATGAGCAAAGGCTGAGGGAGCTGGGCCTGTTTAGCCTGGAGAAGAGAAGGCTGAGGGGTGACCTAATCACTGTGTATAAATACCTTAAGGGAGGCAGTGAGGAGAATGGGGTTGGCCCCTTTTCAGTGGTAGGCAGTGATAGGACTAGAGGAAATAGCTTCAAACTGAAGCATCAGAAGTTCCACAGGAACTTCAGGAAGCATTCCTTGAGAGTGAGGGTGACAGAGCACTGGAACAGGCTGCCCAGAGATGTTGTGGAGTCTCCTTCTTTGGAGATCTTTAAAACCCACTTGGATGCAGCCCTGAGCCATGTGCTCTAGGTGATCCTGCGTTTGCAGGGAAGTTGGACTAGATGACCTCTAAGGTCCCTTCCAACCTTAAGCATTCTGTGATTCTATGAAGTGGGTTCTGTAGTAGCAGAAGACTTGAATCAATGACACAAGACATACTTTCTGGTGTTGCATGTAAGTTCATAAATTAACCTCCTGTTGCTCTACTTCAAGTTGTAGTATGTAACAAGAAATTACTTTCATGTCTCTATATTCATAATCCTCTAATCCAATATATTGTGAGATTGAGTTATCCTGGACACTGGAAGTGGAACATATAGGCCAGGCAAGATTAAAATCAAATCTGGTATATACTTTTTAGCTGAGCCACCCACATCCATGTTTTGAATCATGAAATTCCAGGTTGAGGGGAAACTTAAGCTGAGAAAACAGTTTACATAAGTGTGAACCCATGGTTCTAGTTAGTAAGCTGCTATGGTCAGGATAGCTGGGCAAAATGGTGCAGAGACACAGGTAATTCAGCAGAACTCAGTTCTGGTCTGAATAAGCTTGTCAGCTCTGGCTTAATGCCAACTGTCTCAAAATTCTGCAAACAGCATGAGGTTGTCTGTTTCCTCCTTTACAATCTACGTTGTGGAGATACTGAAAAGTATAGTGGTAGCAAGGCTTGACCTGCCTTAGCTCTGTACAGCTCATAGGTAGCAGTAAATCCTCTCAAAACAGGTTACTTTCAAGAAATAAGCACAGACCTCAGCGCAGTCCTTCAAGTGCTAGAAGACATCTGGGCCTGTTGCAGGCTTCCCTAGCATAGAGAACACCGGGAATATATTATCTCACTGCCTAGAGTGAGATACATCTAATTAGGTGACATATACAACTGAGACATATTAGTAATACTGAAGATATACAGGAACTACACATAATATTCTACACAAAGTTTTAAAGATGAAAGACATTCCATACCTAATAAACACCTTAATTTTGCCTCTTATTGGTCCTTAGCAGTGACAGATCCTTCCCTTCCATGTCCCAAAACACTGTTATATTTTTTTTCTCCTTAACCCTTGGGCTTTTTGCCTTCTTCAGTATATGGCATTCCAACATGGCATGGTTGGTGCAGGAAAGTAAGGATGAGGGATGTATACAATCAGTATGCACAGCAAACATGGCTCTTCCAATATTTTTGTTAAATAATCTCTGTAGAAAACACAAGACTTATTTTTCTACTTCTTTCTCATAACAGGTTTGACTTTGTGGTAAATTTGAAGGTTTTGTGAAAAGGCTGGGAATACCATTGATTTTTGTTTTATTTACATAAAGCAATATTTTTCTCTAACCATTTTTCAGCAGCAGCTGATCTATTTTGTCTGAAAATTTCGGAAACTATTCAGCTGAAGGAAGACACCTGCATAGAATATTTCACATAAACAGTTTACATTTTCAGTAGCATGAATCTTTAAATATCAGAGCATGGAACATCCCAACAATCTAATTGGCAGTCCTTCCAGACCCTTCATCCACTAGCTGCTTGCTCCATTTGCTTCCAGTTAATGTTGATCAAAACTCCAAATTTCTTTCTCCTATTTTTAAAGATCTTCTCTATAAAACGGTATGAAACCTAATTTTTAAAATATTTTCCCAAAAGGAAACTCTGTTTTCCATAGCCAGTTCTTTTTCATAGAATAAGGTGCCTGGAAGCCTTGGGAATCCTGGCCCTAGTAACAGAAGATAGGTGTGGGAAGCCTGGGAACCCTTATTCCCCTCATATGGCAGAATTGCTTGTGAAATGTGAGTCCTGGAAATCCAAAGTTCCTGAACATGATCTTACTAAAGAAAAAGTTTTGCTGGCAGAATGTCTAGCTGGCCCTGTTTCTCCTGGCAACTTGAGGTGCAGGTCAGAACTGTCCAAGACTGCAGGTGATTGGAGATTTTTTATTCAGTTCCAGTCAGCTGGAAACACTAAACAAAGATGCTGCCTGAATACACTCCTCTCTAAAGCTGTGCATCCCTAGTCTCTTTAATCCAAACTAGTCTCCTGGTAAGACCAGGTGACTGGTGGAACAGGATTTCCTCTCTGAAAATCTAGCTACTGAAAGCAAGACCTCATTGCAGACCTCATTTCTATATCAGTATAAGAGATACAACTCAGAGCTTTTATTTCCCAGGCAGCATCTCTAGGTTGTACTCAGAATTACACACAGAGGCAGCTTCATGCTGCCTGTTCAACCAGTCTCATGTTTGGTGCAAAGATGCAAGGCTCAGGGAGCTGAGTTGTGTGTGGCTATCCAAAGGCCACTCTGCTAAGAGAGGTGCATCCTGCTTTTCAGGAGCTCTTCTGTTTACTGTCCAATGATTATCTGATACAGAAGGTGTCCACAGCACAGTAGATGAGAAAGAGGGCTCTCCAGAGTAATAGGAGAAGGAGAATGGTGTCATCTCCCCATCACTACTGCCCAGTGTGCCCAGGGAGGTCATGTCACCCAACGAAACCACTTCTGCTGAGGCAGGTCATGAGCCCAAGACTGTCCTATCCAAGACTGACTAGCACCTGATATGATGTAACAAGCTGAGACTATTCTCACATATGTAAGATAAACCCAAGACATGCAACAAAGATGCCTTCATTCTTTCTTTTGAATGCTCGTGATGTGTTTCTAAATTGAAACGATTAAATCAAAGGGCTAATCAGGTCAGACTTCTCTATGAGCTAGATCATAGGTTGACGAAGATAACAGTTTCTAAATAAGCCAACGTATTTTCATACATTTCCACAAGTTGGGATTTTGAAATGTGTGTCTAACTGGTCTCATCTTTTCATAGCTCATGAAAAATGATATGTAGATGGTTAAGAGTCAGTGCCAGAATCAGCATTCCTTCTTTTCCTAGAAACCAAAGATTTAAAGATTTTCCCATCAAAAGGATTTATGCAAGGATTTATGGATCCTGCAAAAGTTGGCTTCATGTATATTGTTCCGCTGCCTTTTGGAAATTTTATTTTTAAATATTTTTTTTTCCTTTAAGTGCAAAAATAATGAGCACTTCTTTATGAAGTCCATGAAACAACGATCTAAGTTTGTTCTTTATCTTTTCCTTTATTGAGCACTTTTGTAGGCAATTTTATGATAATTACTGGAAACACTTCTAAGTGACACAAACTGCATGCAGTAGTAATAATTCTTTGGTTTGTACACTAAACTTAATTGCACTAGAAATGCTCTAGAAATTGTTGTTCAAATGAATTTCCTTTTCTCTGACAGCTGTTTCTACTTTTCTTCACCTTTAAAACAATGACTTGGAGAATTTGATTTATTCTTGTGAAAATGATATCAGAATTACTTCCAATGTCTGGATATATTTGTAAAAGGATTCTTTTTTTTGGTATTTCTTTGAATTGTTTCAGAGGGAATAAACACTGCAGAAATCTGACGAATGGTGGAAAAAAAACGATCAAAACTATGAATCCACAGTAGTGCTGCTTTTTCATGCAGAGATTAACTGTGGTCAGAAGACTAATAAAGATAACAGTTCAAGACAGAAGGGGAAAACAAGTTAAAAAAATACACATCTAAACAAAGTGATGGTAGAACAATCCTGTTGTAATTCACCAGAGTCCACTTAGAATAACTGCCTGAACTGCCTTGCTTCAAAATATCAGTAGTTTTCTTTGAGAACCCACAAGGGAATGGTGGAATGGTGAAGTTTCAATAACCTGGAAAATGGCAAATGCAGACTCTGTGTTTAGAAAGGAAGAAAAGAAGGAATTGGGGACTTGCAGAGGAAGCAAGTTAACTTCAGCTCCTGGAACAATAATTAGATAAACTGTTCATAAGTACTTGGAAAATAACTGGGGGGAAAGTAAAAGCCAACATATATTTCTTGAGTAAACCTCTCCAAATTAGCCTTGCTTCTACACATGATAGAATGCCTTATGGACAGAAGACAAGCAGTAAATGCCAGATAACTCTTGACTCTATTCAGAGTCATTCAAAACTGTCTTGTATAACATTCACATAAGCTATTATAAGAAATATTTTCTTAGCAAACTGTTCTTAGATCAGTACAAGAATAAAGGTATATGAGAAGTAAGGATAAGTCACTTAGAGTCCAAAATATAAATATAGTCCAAAAATAAAGACAAACATATATAGGTGTCTAGAATAATCATTATGAAGAATTAAGAAACAGTCTTAGTAGCAATCCTTCAGGAAAGGCTCAGGGCTTTAAAGCACACTACAATGTCATGTGGCCAGGAAAGAAGGCAAATATGAGATGTGCATAAACAGAAATGTCATCTATAAATCATCTAGGTCATCTGTGTCTACTCAAAAAGATAAGACTACAGCAGGAGCACAATGTTATGTGGTCTTTATTAAAGGGATATAGAGAACTATTGGAAAAGTACAGGGAAGAAAAAAACAAAATGATCCGAGCTCCAGAAAGGACGATCTTCGGGAAAAAAAATGTAAAAAGGAATTTGTAGTGTTTAGACTAGAGAGGGGGTAGCTGGAGAAGGTGATAAAACTGTTTAAATATGTAAAAGGTAATAAATGGAATAAACCATTCTGTCTGACTTCCGCAGTCTTAATTTGTAGGAACTGTATACTATACCCAAGTCACACTGTTCTGTCAGTAAGCAGAGTGAGGCCAGGAACAGACTGTCCCTGGATATCTTGGAATATCTGTCACTGGGTGTTTTGAAGAACAGTGTTAGAAGTTAATTTGCCAAGAACTGTTTGAAGCCAGCCTTCTTGTTGAGAAACTATAGGCGACTCCATGAGGTTTATTTGATTCTGTTTTCTATGGGGTTGTGATAAATATAAACTCATAATAAAACATTGTGTTTCAGCCCATTTCTGTTTCTGTGCAGAGAGCTTTTCTGAAAAAAAGGAGATTTTCATAGTCTCTTGTTTCTAAAGAGACCACTTTTCACGCAAGGAAAAATGAGCTGCTGAAAAATCCAAAATGTCCTCAATACCTGCTATGTTAAACTTGTAGTGAAAACAAAATGTTCCCAAACTAAAATGTAGAGCTTTGTTAGTCCATTTGGATGTGTTTTTTAGTAAGTCAAATACCTCACACTTAGTTGCAGCTTCTCATAAAAGTATTTATTAACTATCAACAACAACTGGGGTGTGTTTTGAGGTAATCCCCTGCAACAAGGGTTTATCACAAAGCCAGAAGCCACCCTAACTAGTGGGAAGCAATAGTCATGGGAAGCCTCTGGCTCAATTCTCAATGAACTTTTAAATTACATCTTTATAATTACCTCACTGTGCAACACAGGTGTTACTGTTATTTTATGTTCTATCATGCAAGCTCATCTCCACTAGCTTTCTCACCTTGGTATGAACATACTAAGAATAGTGCAAAATGAAATTTTAATTTTATGCTTGATTAAATCAGCCTTTACACACAAGAACTCTCCAATAAGAACATATAAGCTCTGACACAATCTGTCAGCCCTAATGAGACTTGTTTCTGATGTCATGCATTGTGACAACAAATTTGTGGTTTTTTTTTGCTATAAAAACAAACCTAGAGTTTTACTACACATCAGTGTGATTCTGAGCTTTAAGTGAATGTGTATTAGAACATTCCATTCTGATGTCTCTGAGGAAATTTGTTATCCCTAAATTCCTTTCTTTTGAGTATGTAAGTAAAATCTCATTCCATTACCCAGCTACTCGATGGTACTCATATTCTATAGGAAATGCAATGTATTTCATTATGTCATATGAAATTTTCTTTCTCTCTCTATTTAATAAGCTATCCTAATCCAAATCACAGCCACTATTTAGAGATTTCCTGTATCACTGGTTACCAAATTAGTTTTCAGTAACAACTATTAAATGAGATTTCTTTCAGAAGATCCCTTAAAAAGTTTTCTAAAGACAGCATTTTAGTCCATTGGAAAAAAAAAGTATAATACAAGCTAAATTTTAGAAGCTAAAGTCAGAACAATCAGACAAAATAAAGCATGCTATTTTTGGCTGAAGGGAATTCTTTAATGGCTATTTTGCCTTTTGGTTGGGAGGCAGCAGAGAACCAGACACCAAGGGTTGTGTTTAATATTAATATCAAATAATACAAAAATGAAATGATATATGTAAAAAACCAATAAACTTACTATGATGTGCTGGATTTTAACAACAGAAAAAATAAACAAGGTAATGCACTTAACCATTACCGTACACAAAAGAGAATAGTGACTGAGAAAAAGATACGTCATCAATTGCCTTATATGCTACTGTCATCCAGATCTGCAGTCGCTGGGGAGCCCCTGTTGCAGCTAGGATTTGGAGAACCTTCCTGGCAACTGGGAGGTCTTACACAGCGTCCACCCATAAGTGAGGTCTCCAAAGTTGCTGTAAAAGGGTCTAGTTTTTACAGAACAAAATCAGCAAAACTCGCATTTTCTTGGTGAGCAGTAATATCTGGTATGTCCTTCTTACCTTATCACCTGGGATAGGGACGTGGCCAAAGCCCCAGCTTTGGATGAGAAAATTCCATTCAAGGTTGAAAAGACTTATATGAGAGCCTACAAAAGTTACAATTTTGTGAACCTACATGCAGGTTAACCTAAGCTGTTCTACAGGCGAGTTCTGTGTAATTCTACAAGGGCAGAGCCATATTCAGCTATAAGTCAACTCCGACTTGGGCCTGTGATTCAGACCCTGGCACTTCAAAGGCAAAACAAGTTTCTTAGTGTCAGATAGTTCTACATAGGGTATAGTATATACATAGTTCTACTTTGTGTCAGATATTTCTAATAGCTCTACATCAGGATCTAGTAGCTTTCTGGAATAAATTATGGATATAATAAAGTAATATACAGGAGCATAAATTAACAATTTAATATGCCAGAGGGTTTTTTTCTTGTGCACATTTGCCTTTCGGCTTATACTTGTGATATAATCTGAAGAATGAAGCCATTTTCTTCCTGGTAAAGGACATTTACCAAAGTGCAAGTCAGATCACTCTGATTGCAATGTGGACACAATATTCTGCAGCAAGTAACTCTGCATACACAGTGAGCTAAGAGTGGCATCTGGAGTTAATTATATTACCAGAAAATGACTTTTGTGGACATACAGTTCAGGAACCCTAATGGATCACAGCAAATCAAACCTTCTTCATTCTGTCTTTATGAAATCATAAAGGTACACTTATAGGCAAAATGTTATAATCTATAGGTCATGGTTCAGAGGTCACTTGGGTTCTGCATTGTACTTACAGCTAAGTTTTCAGAAAGGGGAAGAGTATGTCATTTCCTTATTTTCCTTTTGTGATAATTGTGATGATTCAGAGTAACATGCAAGTTCTTTTAGTTGTATTTCATGTAGCTTTCACCAATTTCTGTATATCAAAAGGAATGGATAGTGTTATGTCATCAGTAAATTGCTACTACTTATTGTATTCAATTTAGTTATTATGACCCACTGAGTCATCAGTAGCAACTTTCAATTTATAGTGCTTTTTTGTGAGATTAGATGACGTTTCCTGTGTTATCGCGGCAGCATAATTTTTATCTCATGATAAAAATGATTTATAAACTGCTTCCTGTAAGTCACTTCATTACTGTACATTATTTGCAAGAAGACTTTCTGAAACCTTTCAAGCCTAGCTTGTCTAGTAAGAATATCCAACAATGAATTTTAGAGCTTTTGCTTCCTTGCCTGAATTTCAGTCATTTCTCTACAAATAAATTTAACGAAGCACTTTCCACAAATCTCTCATGTGGCATCAATAAATTATTTAACACGCTTATTTGGAACAGATTATGCAAAATAGATCTTTTTGTACATACTTCTTTTTGCTTCTCCATGGGATTACAGCATGTCACTTCTCTTAATCATCTTCCATCTTACTGGAATGATTCCTTAGACAACATAGTTACTGAAGATATTTGTGACTGGAATATGGAAAAGCCTGTAATCTTTTCCAAGAATCTCACTAATTTGGACTTATTCTGAAATAATGGTATTTTTGCTCTCTATTTTTTCATTTAGTCTCTATTTTGTCATTTACTTAGAAAAATACACTTGTTAGATAATATGCACTATGGTCTTCAACACATATGTTAGTTCTAGTCTTGTTAGAATATTATTTTTATTTTTTATTTTCTTCCAATTGTTTAAATATTTTTAATATGCTCCACCTACTTATCCAGAACCGTAGTACAATTTGTGGCATCATTTACATCTGCTAGCATATTTGTTATTTTCCTATGGAACACTTCTGGTTCATTTGACAGGAAATGTTATTATCCAATGTACTCATTGGCATAATTTATATATATATATATACACATATGTAAAAATATACTCAGTGATTCCAAAAGATAGAAAGCCAAGAAGGCTGCTGGTATCCTGGGGTGCATTAGGAAGAGTGTTGCCTGCAGGCTGACAGAGGTGATCCTCTTCACCTTCTCAGCTTTGCTGAGGCCACGTAGGGGATGCTGTGTCCAATGGTGGGCTCTCCAGTACAAGAGGAGCATGAAGCTACTGAAGAGAGGACAGTGTGGGGCTATAAAGATGGTTAGGAGAGCATTTCTCCTTTGTGGAAAAGCTGAGAAAGCTGGTCCTGTTTAGTGTGGAGAACAGAAGATTGAGAGGAAATCTTAGCAATCTGTACAAATATGTTAAGGGAGGTTGTCAAGATGATGGGGCCAGATTATTTTCAGTGATTTCCAGTGACACGACAAGAAGGATGAGAGTCAAAGGGCACAAGGTGAAGCTCAGGAAAGTGCATCTAAATTTGAGGTGAGACTTCTTGACTGTGGAAGTAACAGAGGAACGGGCTGCCCAGAGAGATAATCTCTTTCTTTGGAGATGTTCAAAACCTACCTGGAAGCAATCCTGTGTCATATGCATTATGTGATCCTGTTTGAGCACAGGGTATTGGACTAGATCTCTAGAGGTTTTTCCAGCCTCAGTGATTCTGCCCTCATCTGAAAAAAAGGTAATGAGCTTAGCCACATATAAAGCACAAAATTTTCCCTGTCTGGTGCAAAATGCTAATGGAAATGAGTCCTTTGCTGATAACTGAGGTGCTAGGTTAACCTTGTCCCTTAGATTATGATATATGAAAGGTTGCAAAGATGCATCAATGTATCTGTGTAAATATACATATTGCCCTGAATGAACTGAATGAGTCTCACAAGAAGTTTTATATATAATTGGATGGAAAAGCACTCTGTAAGTGCAACAGATATGAAATACATATATTGAAGAAAATGTAAAAGTATTAAGGAATCTATATGAAATGGAGTGTTCTAAGATTATATATGGCACTGACCACAACAAGATCTGCTGTGTCACCAGCATATTTGAAAATCAGGCTACTTAGTATCAAAGTTAGAATCTGGGTCTGAACCTCTGTGCTGCAACATGTACATAAATATTGTTAGTTGTCCTATAGTTCCCCGTGTGTTCATTATTAAAACCAGATCTTCATCTGCTGAAAATGGTGAAAACTGAAGGACTACAGCTTTATTAAATTACAGCAAATGAGAGTCTGGACAATAGAATTAAAGCAGAATAAAGCAGTATCACATTTTTTTCCGTTCATCCCTGACAATACATAATTCTCCTTTCCTGAATTTTATTTTTTTAATCTGAAAAACTTCTACTGTTCTGCTACCATGCTATTTGTTAATTATGTCGAACTATGGTTGCAGTTTTCCTGCTGAGCTTGTCAGTGACTGGCAACTTCTTTAATGCATGGGACAACCACACCTCTTGTCATTGTCCTCTCTCAAATGCACTAATAGGACTTCAGAGGACATTTCCTATGGCAATATGCTGCATCACAGTGAGCTGTAAAAGGAATTGATCTGTTCTGGGAATACTAAACAATATTGGAGAGCCAGAATTTTTTGGTTCTCCACATTAATTTCTCCACATTAATGGGGAAGTATTACCGGTCTTATCAAAACAGCAACACTCAGCGGGATCATTCAACCTGGTCTGAGGTATGATTGATATGTTTGTTTGTGCAACAGAAGCAATATTAGAAACAGTAACCACTGAAAGAGCACAGGCTACCTCTGCTGTGAAGATATAACTTAGAGGAAAGAAGCTTGTAAAATAGTTGCAGATGACTGGAAATTGTTTTTATCCAAACTCATAACAAATTGCATTCTAGACTAGAAACCACATCATGCCACTGCTTGAGCCACCTTGAAACCCTGTGGATTACACTGGTTGTGTATATTTATAAGCAGTATATTCAAGAGTTTTCTTTCCACTTTTGCCTTCTATTGGTATGTTACTTTGTTAGCAGATTTTCAGTCTTTCCGAAGTCATCAAACTGCATCATTGACACTGCAAGTGGCAATGTTCTTCCTCTGTTGTTTTAAGTTGCACTAAAGATATATAACTGGTTAAATGCACACACATAGCACAAGACAAAAAAAAAGTAGTTTCTAAAGATTGAAACAATTATACAATTATTTAGAAAATGAGCAGATAAACTCTAATCAGTAACAACTAATTGACCATAATTCATTAACCATTGCATAGAATAATGTATGCCTAACCCTGGTAGCTGCTTTCTGTGTCTCCTAAGCACAGAAATCCAGACAGACACAAAATCAGCTAAATGGTCAGGAATGCTTCCATTTGCATCATTCCTGGCTGCCTAACCCTAAAAGGACTATCTTGTACTTACCCAAGAGGATCAGACCAAGAAGGTAAGCAAACGAAATGGTTAGGAATGCTTTCAATGTGACAGCATTTTATGAAAGAGAATGTCTGGAGAAACAGAATGTCTTCAAGGCAGAATACACAGCTGCCAATTTTTGCTGATTTTCTGGGTAATTTCAGGAGGTCCTTTCAGCTCTCTGTGGTATTTGCCATAACTTTATTACGTGGATTAAAATGCCTATCCAAAGGCTTAAGGATTGATGAAGGTTGTAAAGACCATTTTCACAGTAGACAGACCATTTTCATCGCAGACAAAGAAAGATACCTCCAACTTTCAGTGGTGTCATGCTTGTCACATCACCTATTCCATGTATATACTCATGTATTTTTTTATGGTGATATTTCTTGAGATATCTTCACCAATATAGTTATGAAAATATATTCAGGCTCATAGTAATCAACACTATCTGCTGGCTAGTGCTTAGATCAGTGTTTATAGCAATCATTTCAAGTCATGACCAGGACATGCTATTGCTCAAAATTCACATACCTATGACAAAGCAGGTGAATGTCTTTAATAGCATATGGTACAAACAACGAGAGTGATCACTAAGCAAACTCTTAAGAAGGATCAACTTGTAAGCAACACTCCACTCACTGTTTAATGGTGTTCCTTTAACAGAGAGAGAAAATTAAACTTGCTGTCCCTGCAAGCACCATCCTGTTCAAGGTTACTGTGAGTCAAGAATCAAAGCCAAAAAAGTATGCAAAATGAGTGTCTCTGAATAGTTCGAAAAAATTTCAAAATATTTTTCAAAACCAGCATTTCACAAATCCTTGCTTCATCATTAATTCCAAGCAAAATTAATATTCATGGCATTTAAGTCTTGCCAATTACAGTTCATGCATGAAATCCTGGACTATTTTTTATGACTTCAATAGGGCCCCATATTCTTAACATGCGGTAACTTGACCCAAGGTATACCACAGAGAGTTGTCACAGAAATAATGAGTTTTCTTCATTAAAACTTTATTTTTACTATCTAAATTTCTCAATGTTAAGTAAAGTACTTCTGTCAGTATTTGCTGAAATACATAAAATTGATTAATAGAAAGTGGTTATTTTAAAAATGTAGCTCTAATCGGAAGATATCACTTCATACTATTTGGCTGACATTTCTGTAGAAAATATTGAGGTTTCTGTAATGGAGAAAGTGTATCAAATACGTGTAATTCTGTCAACAAAAATCATTTTATAAATTGTATCAAGATCAGACAATAATACTACATGTGGTCAGTTTTTTTCACAAGTGCCCAGTCTCTTAATCTCTAATATAAGGCCTCTAGACTTTTAGAATATTCTACAAAAAGTGGTTAAAACTAGAGGAAGAACACTAAAGTGTCATAGACTTTCACACATAAAGAGTCATAGCATCGAAGAATCATTATGGTTGCTATTCAAGATTATCAAGACATAGAACAACAAAATCTATGGTAAAGACACGGAAAGAGGTGATACATTTAAATGCCCTAACATATAGAGATACCAATTTAGGTGTCAGAAATAGTAAAATTGAGTTGCATGGCAGTGACCAAGGACAATAATGTACCTGAGCAAGTTGAGTAGGCTTGCTGCTTTGTTATAGAATAGTAATTCTTTGCTAGGAATAACACACATTAGAAAATAGTTGGAGTGGGAAGGCACCTTGGGAGATCATCTAGTCCAATCCGTGGCACATTGTCCAGGGCTGCATTCACTTGGTCTTTGAATATCTCTAAGGATGAGGATCTTAAGGATCTCCACATCCTCCCTAGGCTGCCTGGTCCAGTGTGTTTGATCACCCTCACAATACATACTTTTCTGTTTATAAGTTTAATTTTGCATGCTTCAGTTAGCATCCTTTTTTTTTTGTCTTATCACAGGGTAGCACTGAAAAAAGCCTGACTCCACCTTCTTTACCCCAGCCCCTCATTGATGTTTGTGCACACTATTTAGAGGAGACTTCTTTTTTCCAGGTTCATATTCTCAGTCTCTCCTTATACAACAGATCTGTGCACTGAACATGATAGCATAGCAATGCCCAGGAGGTGTTTTTAAACCTATGCCTTACAAGCATCCTAATTTTGCAGCCACACACATCTTGAATGCTAGAATCCTTGTACAAGACTATTGTAATTCCATTTTCCTAACATATCAAGAGAACACTATATGAACAGGAAATACAAGTTCAGGGCTCCTGAAAATAACAAACCAATATCAGGGACCAGGCTGGAGGTTAGCAATTTCCTGAAAAATGTACGCCTAAAGCTGAGGATGAGGATTTGTATTGTGTGCATCTGTAGACTTCTTAGTTCCATATGTAAGCAAGATTTTTTTTGCTTAAATGATGTCCTGAAAACTCCTTTCCTCTCCACTTTCTTTTTCATTCTCTGGATTATGGGCTCTTTCTTCAAGCCATGTCTGGCTGTGTCTTCTGGACAGAGTTCACAGACTGGGAAAAGAACCAGCTATGCTGGTTGGTTAAATCTTTATTGTTCTTTCTCTCAGTTTCAAGTCCATATTACAGAGGCCTTGAAATGCATTATAAGCATATATACTGTGTGCGAATGAATGAAACTGAATGGGCAGTTATCCAAAAATGACTTTGCCTAAATGCAATTCTGACCCTAACCACTTCACTACAATGTTGTAATAGAATTACATCCTGTTGGCAGTGTGCCATAGCTTAAAAAACAAAGTCTGATTTCAGCCCTTGGGATTTGTAGATCCTAGCAACCTGGGTCACTAGATGCCAGAGCCTTTTTTCTTTTTAGGTAGTGCCTGTCTTGTGCTTCTGTAGTTTAGCATATTACAAGCATTTTATATCTGTTTTTGAACCCAAATGAATGGACAGAGAATGATGGTGAACATTATCAATGCAACATTAATGATTTTCTGACAAATGTATGTGAAAAAATACGTGACAAACTCAAAGATCTTCACAATAAATCTCACTTGCAAGCACAATGCTTAATATAATGGACCATCTCAAGAAAATCATAGAATCATAGAATGCTTAAGGTTGGAAGGGACCTTAGAGGTCATCCAGTCCAACCCCGCTGCAAACGCAGGATCACCTAGAGCACATGGCTCAGGGCTGCATCCAAGCAGGTTTTAAAGATCTCCAAAGAAGGAGACTCCACAACCTCTCTGGGCAGCCTGTTCCAGTGCTCTGTCATCCTCACTGTCAAGAAATGCTTCCTGAAATTCCTGTGGAACTTCTGATGCTTCGGTTTGAAGCCATTTCCTCTAGTCCTATCACTGTCCACCACTGAAAAAGGGCAAACCCCATCCCCCTCCCTCCCTCCCTTGAGTTATTTATACACAGCGATCAGGTCCCCCCTCAGTCTTCTCTTCTCCAGGCTGAACAGGTCCAGCTCCCTCAACCTTTGCTCATAGGACAGATGTTCCAGGCCCCTGATCATTCAAAATACTGATCACATTGCTGAGGAATGTCTCTGTAACTGCAGTGGTTCTAGCACTTGTACAAAGACTGCAAGATGCACTCTGTGGCAAATCTCCATGACTCCAATGCCAACCCCAATGTTTGCCTATGCTATGAGGTCTATGTACTGCAGCACTGAATTTTAGCTAAAATTTCATAGTTAAATGTTGGATCATCCCTTTCTTCATGAGGAATATACTCTGACACTATGAGGCCAGTAGAGCAGATCTACAAGTAACATCTAGAGAGGTAAAAAAAAAGCCTACAGACTGTTCTCTAACCGTAAGTTGCATAGTCCAACCTGGTTCTTGTCCCCAGACAGAGGCCTTTTCCCCTCCCAGATGAAGATTTGGGTCCATACTTTGGCTTCATTTTCTTTACTGATAAATGGAGCTGTAATATGCATGGTGGTTGATGCAAGGACTTTGTTGTGCTGACCGTGCATATATCTTAGCCTACCCAAATAGCCTTTGAAGAACATGGTGATATCCATGCTAGGGATTCCCAACTACTGCCCTGAGGGTGACCAGAACACAACTTATCCAGGGAACACAAAAGTGACTTATCTTTTAAACTATGAATTGCAGAATCCTTTGGTCTCAGTACCAGCAGCTTGTACTTACACCTCCGTTCCAGCTGAAATATCCATGCAACCTGTTTTCTGCCTCAAAATGCCTCAAGAATTGGGCTATCACTCAGTAGTCATCTGTCTTATCCTCTCTTGTTACTGAACAAGCATGAACTCTTCCTTAAAAGGTATACAGTCCTGCTTTTAAGGACAGAGGATAGTCATTGTGTACCTCAGTGACATCTAAATCTACTATAGGAAGTTGATCCTTTTACCCCCTGGTTGTTGCTATCATATTATTATCACCTGTACCTGGATATGTGCTTTAAAAAATCTAGTAGGTACTTACATATATATCTGCACTATTACTTTTTAAAGTAATTATTAGATTTTATAACCGTAGAATAGTTTGTTTACCATACCTATCCAGGTTTACAATACCCCTTGCAAAATATATCACTAAGATACAGATAACAAAGTGTGATTTGTACATTTGTAGGGAAGGAATTAGACAACAACTAAAAATGAATTTCTCACAGACTACTAAAGAAGTGACACATGTTCCACATTGATCAAGACTGAAACAAAGCCAGTAACTGAATTTAGAGGTTTCCAAAAGCTGTTGCCATTCCCATGAGTCATTCATGATATAAATATTCATATGCTTAATACTCTAATATTTATGTACATACTCGCACACATACATAGGAATATGACTATTTATATATACAGGCACAACCTATATGTCTTCAATATTAGTAATTTTCAATTATATTAAATAATTTGAAAACTGACTCTTTTGCCTGGCATAGTAAGACTTTAATATAAGTACACAAAGAGGAGATGAATAATAATATAGAAAGGAGTACTGTGGATTTTAAATACACATACCAAAAACTCTACAATAGGCAGATATATTTTTAAAAGTCTGAAATCTGGGACTGGAAAGGCAGCCATAGGGCCTCATGGGACTGTCATCACTAGGCATAGGTTTCCCCCTCCCTCTCCAGCCCATGTGGTCCTAATTGCTGCATTGGCGAGACCGTGAAGCTGGAATCTTCATGAATTGGCTGTAGCATTGGCAGACATTTACTCATCCACTGCTAACAATTTTTAATGGAAAATCTGTATCCATTCATGCTAGAAAAATGCTTATGTTAAAACAGAGGAAAATTAAGGAGAGAAAACCAGATATCAGTAGCATTTCCAGCTGCCAGTAGTGGATATTTTACTACTTCATTAGACTGTGTTGTATGAAATTTGAGGATAGAACAATGAATACAACTCATACAGCACATGATTACACATTCAGAAGCTTTTTGTACCTGACTTAAACTTGTGAGCAGGAGTCACTAGAAGTACATTTCCTTGCAGAATGACAGCTGCCACACAAATTAGATAAAGCATATATCCTTAGAGACTTATAAGCACCTCTCTGATGATTGCTGTGCATAACTTACAGCTTTTTGACTACTAGAATGTTAAGGACGGTAAGAAGTCCTACTGACTTTTGCAACTGGGAGTTTGCTTGTACTTCACAGCTCCAAACACTCTCCTGAAAATAGTAATCTGATTTGCAATAGCGACTGTTTCCATAGTGTCTGCTCAGAAAGACATGTTTTTATTAATAAGAAAAAGGGAATTATGAAGAGAAATCAATAATTTCCCAGGTCTTTCACTTATTGTGATGAGGGAGATCACACTCAAACATCTGATACATTCATTTGGAGCAGAAACTTGATCTTGACTTTTCCACACAGCAGTCATTTCAGCTGTGAGTTTCTTTTTCTGAACAGTTCCAAGTTGTTCAAATAAGTAATGGCAGTAAGAGAGGCTGAATCTATAGCCCAGTATAAAAGTACTGGTGCAGAAAACACAGGTGTCATGTGTTAAACAGGGCAGAACGAGCTGGGAAGAATTTAGAGCTGGAGATCCGTAAGAATCTAGGCCAACATTACTTAACATTTTCAGCACTGAGCTTGGCTTAAGTACCAAAAAGGACAAATAAAGTTTGTTGATCATAGAAGGCATGGTCAAATACAGATATGTGAATATGTATTACAAGAAAAAGCCAATGACTTGAAAAATGAAGTAACAGAAGCAGGCTGAAAATTAGTGTGTATGTTCATAGATCTGAAATAGATTTTTTTTTCTCACTCTTAGAGATTCATACATATATGAAGAAAAAAATATCATGGCCTAAGTTGCACTCTGGTTCTAAACTATCAATGATTTTCCATGTTGAGAAAAAGCAAAAGATCCTAGATTGCATCCAATAAAGTATTACTACAAAAACAGAAGTATTTATGTACTTTTGTAGTACATTGTTAAATCTCATGTTGGAAGAAGGGTAGAGGAGAGGTATTAGAAGCTGCAGCAGAGAGAAAGCTTTATTTACAAGGAGTTAGCAAAAGAAATTACTTGTCTGCCTTTTCATTTTCAAGAATCATTTTTTCAAAGGTATACACTGGCTACTTAATTCAGTGAATATGCACATTTCTGTGAAGGAAGGAACAATTTCAGCTAAGTGAATGTTTCAATCAGTATATGGAAAGGACTATTTGACAATCAAATAAATTAGATAATTTAGTCATATGGGCTATTGGGAAAGAAATCTTTAAAATTTATTACTTTATAAACTAAATGCACAGATGTTAAGATGTTATCCCCTGATGGTCTGTAACTGGTCTTCTCATTTCTTGCTCTGACATATGTTTTTGACTCTTTACATGTTTAGGCTACACAGTAAAACTCTAAAAAATATTTATACATAGTGGACTTCTTAGAAATTGAATTCCTTTAAAGAATCTGGACCAAAGCAGCTAGTCCAAAGAAACATAAGAAGTCTGTGGTAGAGCAGGAAGCAAGGTCTAAATCTAAAGATCATCCTTCCATGGGAATACATTAGGGACCCATGAGAACTCAATTGCAATTTCATTGTAGGACACTCTTACATCTTGGATAAGAAATGTTGCCCTACTTCTGAAAATTCTTTCAACAACATTGTTTTCTTGTAAAAGAAACTTCATTGAAAGTCTTCCAGACAGCTTTTACTACAACATCCTAACCACGGGGGTATGGACTCTTTTAGAGAAGAGGTAAGACTATCTCTTGTATTTAAAAATAAGTATTTCAAAGATGTAATTTTCATTCAATTATAAAATGAAACCAAATGTTTAAATTTTACTATTTTTCTTAAAGTAGAATTCCTACTTTCCATCCAGGAATATTCCAGTTGCCATTTGATTCACTAGGACATATGTTTATAGAAAATATAATTAAGTCAATGACAAAATTCACAGTGAAACCAAAATCACTACTTCTAGAGTTTCCTTGTTAATGACCAAGGCTCAGTAGAAAAAAAAAAAAATGTATCTTTCTGGTTAATCTTTTTAGGGCAAATGGAATGGAGTGAATTTCATCCTACTTTAAGAAAAGCAATGAGCAAGTTTGCACTTCATGTTCATATCTGAGCTTGAAAATTTCTTTGAAAGACTATTTTGTATTCACATTACACTTAATATACCAGCTCAGAAGAAGTGGATGCTCAGGAAAATCCATCTCTCTAACACATTACTTAATTCGGACCAGTAGGAAATGCATGTGCCCAAGTTACTGGACTGAGAAAAACTCATAAGAAAAGACCTTTGTAGATTTGCTACAGGCAACACAATGTTGAGAACACTGAGAACATTTTAATACCTAGGGTCAGCAGTCACAATTTTCCTGTCCATCTAATGAAAAAAAATGAATAAACTTACATAATAGTAGCCTACATTATTCACTCTTGACATGACTGATCTGCAGTATCCACTGATATACAGTGGTCTTGTTACGTGTTTGGCAAGATGGATGACCTCATTTTTCCTCACAAACAATAACTGAAAGCATCTCCATGAATGAGTAAAAAGACTTCAAAAAATATGTTCAGCTATGAATATTCTGATGGAGGATTCCAAAGCAGTCCTTGTCTTCATTTCTTTGTTGAAACCACTGTGAACAAGAAATGCCAAACTCAGTTAAAGAACTCTTCAAAATATACATAGCTCTGCAATATACTCATCCATGCCATGGAAAAAAATGGAGAAAGACTGTAATTAAAAGAGAATCTTAGTAGTCAACAAATTAGTCAGGACTAACTGCTGTTGAGGTTCATACTTCTAAGCTGAAAACTTGGCCTTGCAAGCAGCTAAATATGTTCATCAGGTTGTGATAGGGTGTTGCTAAATAAATCATGAACTGGATTGGTAGCATTGCTTGGTATTAATGCTGCAAATATTTCCTGTTATAAGACCTAGCTGCTTATACTTTTGCCAATCAAACTGTTGAGGTTGAAATTTTCCATGTAGGACATTTGCCTCATGGAGAAATCTTCAGGAAATATTCAGCCAAAATGTTTCTGCTCTGAAGCAAGAGAAAAATATGCTATTTTTTGCTATTAAAAAAACAATCCTGTAACCTTTGCTTTGGCGGCCCTTGTACCCTCATATGTTGGATCAAGAACTTGACATTTGGCAATAAGATGGTGCTTGTCTTTCTAACGTGTTTTTTGCTATCCATATGAGAAATCACCCATACTGTAATTCTTAGAGAATTCCACTTTGCATGCACTCACTAGAAGCTTGCTATATCTTGACCACAAAATTCCCAGAAGTTTTGTTCTTACTGGATATACTCAAGTTTCTTCTCATTTCTAAGCCTCCTGTCTATATGTCATTCCTACAATGAACAATGGACTATGCTTCTTCTCTTCACATTTGAATGGTTCATTCACTGGTGACATCCAGTGAATTCACTGGATTCTGGGTTTTTCTTAACATGATTATCATCTCTAGGCTACTTCCATCTGGAGTGGCACAGACATCAGAAGGGAAAAAAAGGTTGTCCCTTCTGCATTGTGAGTGGTCCACTGCTGACATCCAGGAAGCATCAAAGGAGAAGGTGCCTTCCTCTGATCAAATTTACAGGTGACTTATAAAAGCTAAAGATCCATACATCAACTAGAAAAAGAAAAGAGTTAGGGATTCACAGACTGAAAAACGTGAATGTTTTCTGATCTAAAGAAATTGCAACCAATCTGCTAACCCATGTGGACATTAGTGCAATGAAATTTGTGGCTTTCGCTCTCTTTTTTTTTTCTTTTTTTCTTTAACAGGAATATTGCCTAAACTTGATTAAATAATAATTTTAAGTTTTTAAGCCAATCAGCTCTGTCATTATTTAATCTTGATTCCCTGTCAATATAAGCCCTTTCCAAACACTAAACAAAACAGTGATTCTCTATGAAAAACAGCAAAGAATAATTAAATTCATGATTATTTTGTAGTGTATAAACATGTGGTTGGAATTTGCTTGCAGCATTTCATTGTTCTGAGTTATTTTACAGCTGAAATAAAGAATTTAAGGTTCTATTTTAATGGTGTCTTTTCATCTCTCTCTCTACCCAAATACTAGTCCAACAGGGTTAGCAAACTGAAAACAAAGACAACAGATAGAAGTGACCTCATGAACTCTTCCCTCTGCCCTCTATAGGGTAAAGAAGTTAGTTATTTTCCCAGTTAAGCAAAATATTGCTTTCAGATACTACCATAATAGTTCTGCATTACTATAACCTAATGTGTACAGAAACTCAAGCTGTTTTTTTTCTTTAAAAAGAAAGAAAATTCCTAATTTCTCTTCTCAAATTATGAATGTCACTGTATACTATTCAAAACATATTAAGAAAGCATTTACCCCTTGAAATTTATGGCTTAAATGTATAGGAAAACCTCTATCACATATTTAGGCGGTTCTATTTATTATGTACTATAAGGATTGAAAATCACTATATTTGTAAAATATAACAACTCCCCAAATCCTTGTTAAACAAAACTTCAAAACCATAGAAGAATTGTCAGAGTGGTAGGGAGCAATGTTATAAAACTTGTATGAAATTAGTACAAATATATATGCTACTATATACTGTAATATTATCTTTTGAAACTACATTGTGTAAAGCTTATGGGGATTTATAGCTGTGACAATAAGCAGCATAAAAGTGACTTTTAATAACAATTTGAACTATCTATTGACAGGACATATTATATTTGACACATTTAAAACTTAACAACAGCTATTATTTATCTGGTATACCACTAAATACTATGTGACTGTTACATAAATTTTATGGAAATATATATTATTAGAGCATTCTTCACTAATTATTTATAAAAACATACTTATACAAGAAATCTCTTACTTATAAATCTTACTTATAACCTGAACCATAAAGGAAAATAGAAGTCTGTATATACACATGTATATCCAGCATATGCTACCTACCAAACCCTTTAAATTTGAGAGTAAATTTCAAACTTTTGTAACATTTTCATATTGTTAACAGTTTTAGGGGAATAAAAAAAGGTTGTATATTCAAATAAGCTACATTTTCTCTTAAAGCATACTATGGCTCTTTTAACAAATATATTTTAAATATATGAAAGCTATTATTTTTGCTTTTTTGTAGTATTTGTTTAAAAAATATGTTTTGTAATCTAGACTTCAACAGTTTTTTTACTGGCAAATGTGCCATCCTTTGAGTAGCAAGACCCCAAATGGAAATGTTAGAGCGATCCAAAAATTGCAATACAGTGATGTCTGCTTTCTATAATAACAACCGTTCACCACATATGTGCTTAATATGATTTTCTTAAATTATATATTGTAAGGTCATAAATTATACTTACATATGATCACTACTATGTAGACTCAGAAAAATATTTTTGCCTGAATGGCAAATACTTTAATGCTAGACTTGATGATCAAAGGGGTTGCAAATAGGTGTGGCCCCAAAGCCTTGTAAAATAAAATCATATACTCTTCTAGCCTATGTTGCCATACTGGGGTTTTACTTCTCTGATACCTTGAAGTAACATCAAGAAGACATATTTGATAGCCCCAGTTTTCCTCCAAGCCTATCTTTTGCAGAGAATTTCATACAATGCTCTCTACTCTTGGCCTCGAATTACATTGCTTCCAGGAGACATGGTAATTCTTTTACTCTCCAGAACTGAAGATCCTGTGATCTATCTGACCTGCAAAATAATTTCTCAACAAGAAAATCAAGCATTGCTATGAGAGTTCTCAGGTTGTGGTTGAATTTCGCATGATGTGCCAGAAAACACTCAGATCTCGTACAATTTTTGAGATTGAGATTAAGAACCTTCACCTCATAGGACTCTAACTGACACCAAAGTTGAAAAAGAATACAGCTCTTTAATATTTTTTAATCTCATCCTCATGGTAGTCACAGACTAATTTTAAACCTAGAATGGGTTAAACTGCTTTCAGATTGATATCTTATTAATGCTCAAAGCTGAGAAGAACTGTGAGAGAAAATAAATACGAAAAATTTCCCATAGCATATTTTGGGCAGGAGAGAAAGATGTAGCTAAAGAAAAATTCTGATCAATGCAGAAAAAAAAGGATAAGACAACAATTCTTGAATCTTCTGAGATAATTAAAACACTAAAGCAGCAGAATGACTGATTTGTATATATACTCAAGAGTTTTGTCTTGTTCTTTTCTTTCAGAAGTTCAACTCATTTTTAATGATGAACTTGATAAAAACAGTATTATATTCATGTCTCCTAGCCTTGTTAAGTAATAAAAGCGATTTGTGTGTGATCTGACAAGCGTAGGGCAAAACGTTTCTTTGAAAGTGGTGAATGAATTAACAGAAACAGGAAATTTTCAGTGTGCCTTTATTGGAGCTAACCTCATTGCATCAGCTGAGGCAGGAAACAGGACAATCAAATCTGTTAATAAAGAATATAAACTTGTTAGGTGAAGTGATAGCAAAGACCTGTTTTGCAAGAAAAAAAAGGTTTTCATCAATTCTTCAGACTCTGCTTTGTTTTGATGACTTTCAGTGGAATTATTTCAGTAGCCAAATATTGCTGAAATCAAAGAACTCAATAAAAAAATTTGCAATTTGAATACCTGTGAGAGTACAGCAATTGAACTAGTGACTCATGGAAATTCTTCCATCTCTTTATTCTTTCACAAACCACATCCTTTTCCTTTTCTACCTTCCTATTGTTTCTTTAGTTGTAATTCCTGTGCAAATCTTAACTCGATGATGAGCCAGATGGTATGTTATGTATAGCAGATGTAGTGGGAAACATCTTGCCTACAATGACAAGTGCACACAGTTACAGTCAAGAACTCTGCCTGCTCACAGTGGAAAATGGAGCTGATCCTCAACTGGGAACATAGCACATTAGGACAGGACAGTGTCTGATTAACATGTATAAGTTCATAAAGGGAGAATGTAGGGAAGAAGGGTCCAAGCTCTTCTCATTGGTGGCCAGTGACAGAACAAGGGGAAATAGGTGTAAGCTGAAACACAGGAAGTTCTGTCAGCAGGTGTGGGAGAACTTCTTTACAGTGAATGACAGAGCAGTGGAACAGGCTGCCCAGGGAGGTTGTGGAGTCTCTTTCTCTGGAGGTCTTCAAAACCTGCCTGGATGCCGCCCTGTG